>CAAKHB010001217.1:0-10713 GCA_901007665.1 Aeoliscus strigatus
ACCTATAAAGATATATTTAATAACCTGACAGCTGGAGCCCATCCTGTGGTGTCTGATCCAGCTGTGTGTGTGTGTGTGTGTGTGTGTGTGTGTGTGTGTGTGTGTGTGTGTGTGTGTGTGTGTTAAGAGAGCTACAAGTATTACTCACAAGTTGTCTTTATTTGTGGCACTTGAATCACAATTTTCTGCGAAATAAAAGAAAGACTGCTACTCTCACATTTACGTCCATGTGTCACAGTCAGACAATTTCCTCCACCCAATTTCTTGACCACATTAATGCACCGTGGGACTTTGAGAAGCTTGTAGAAGCTCTATTCTATAAAATGATCAGTTGATCTGTAATCTAACTCTGTAACCCTCCATGGCGACTGACACTAACGGTTATTATTGAACCGCTTACATATATTTGGTGCTGATATTACTACTAATCACAGATAGAGTTAACACTCAAATTTCTTATAGTTGTTGTTGTTGTGGTTGTCTGTCTGTGTCCCCCCTCCCCTTTATCTCCCATTTTCCACAGGTATTGTTAACGCTTCGACCTGCTATACTTGTTGTTACTGCAGATGTTGTCCTCCCCCCTTTCTCCTTTTCTCTCCCTTTTGCTCTCTGTTGTCTGTTTGCCTGTCGACCCCCACCACCACTTCTGAAGTCTGAGATGAGATGAAGTCTGATCTCATACACTTACATAGATACATAGATTACATTCAATAAAAGTTAAACAAATGGAGGCGCTTATGCCCCGACCTTCCCAAACTGTCTGACATTTAAGGGCAAACCATGCTGAAGGTCAAGCTGTTGGACAGGACAGGGTTAAAAAAAAAAGATGACCCTTTGAACAGCCATAATAACAATTATAATTAATAATCGCTCTTAAAAATAATTTACGTCACTGCAAGAATTCCTCTTCCACTGTGTCATTACGTTACAGCCAATTCCTATGAACGAATCTGTGGTTTGTACTTGTTTGTCCTTCTGCTCTTTTCCTTTCTCTCCAGCCTCTCTCTCTCTCCTTCTGTCTTTCTGTCTGTCTATACTCCATGTTTCACCTCAGCTGGTCGAGGCAGAAGGCCATCCACATGACTGTAGCCTTGGATCTGCCCAAAGTTTTCCCTCCATCACAGAGGTGTTCATGTGAATGCTGGGTTACTGTTGAGGATTGGCTCTAATACAGATGTAATGTGACGTCTTGACAGTCAACACTGACCTCCAACATGGGTTCAAACTGAGATGAGCTGTTATAAATACATGATTCAATTTCTTACAGGGGCTTCACCATAAATGAATAACTGTATTGTGCCCACGTACTTTAACAGGCTTTTGAAGAGTGTCTTACTGCAAATGTACATATATATATATGTATCTATATTGAATTGACATCCACACTGCTTCAGTTTAAAATCACGGTACACCATTACCTCAGTGCTAAAGATCATATATACAGATTCTACGCTGCAGGACAGTTTACTGTGCAGCTGTCAGCATCCACGCAGGTTTGCTGATGACTGGAGGAGAAACTCTGAGGAGCAGCTGGTCATTTCCTCTCCTCCTGGTGTTCCCACGGTACCGGGTCGTTTTCCTCCGTGTGGGATCCGGTCTCCCTCTCCTGCCAGAACTGCTCCACGTCAGGCAGGACAATCCCATCTTTGAGGCTCTCCCTGTCTCCTTCCCTGCCTCCTCCACCCTGCTCCTCCTCCTCCGGCTGAGCTCCTCGGCTGATGGCGCCCCTGAGCTGGCCTGAGGTCTCTGGTCTGGGACAGGGCGAGCGGGCGGGTGTGGGGTTGTGTGGTCTGGGCTTTGGCCTTTGGGGAGGCTGTTTGCGCAGGGTGAGGCGCCTCCACAGCCCCCGGTAACCTTCTCTGAACTCCTCGGAGAGGGAGAGCACGATCAAGGGGTTGACGAGCGACAGGGAGAAGGTGAGCAGCTGAGCGGAGAGGGTGAGGAGAAGAGGAGGAGGGGACACCAGGAGGCTGTCTCTCTCTGCTACGTGCCGATCCCAAACCCACACGACCCACTGCGGCAGCCAGAGGATGGCCATGGCCACGGTCAGGCTGAAGAGCATCAGCGTCAGCCTCCTGGATCGGATCTGGGTGCGCAGGTTCTGCGTCTTGCTGGAGCGGCGCTGACACTGGCCGTACGCTTTCCAGAAGAACATGAGGGCGAAGCTGAGCGGGGCACAGTAGACCCCCAGGGGGTACGCTTTGACGTACACAGACATGAAATCCCGAGCTGCGGGGGGAACCGACGGCGCGCACAGCAGCCCGTGGATCCCCGTCTGCAGCGCCGCGAACAGCCACAGAGGGATGGTGACGGAGCAGGCTGACAGCCAGATGGACAGGAGCACCACCAGGATGGAGCCCAGGTGGATGCTCACCTGCCGGGTGGGGTTGGACACGTAGCGGTAACACGCTTTGGCTATGACGGCCACGGTGAAGCTCTTCGCCGCCATGCAGGACTGCAGGAACCAGTCGCTGGTCTTACACACCAGCCAGCCCAAAGTCCAGCTGTGCCTGGAGAAGGAGGCGGCCCGGAGCGGCACGGTGAACGCCAGAACCAGCCCGTCTGCAAACATCAGGTTGAAGATCAGAGAGTTGATGAGGGACAGCTTGCCTTTGTGGGCGTTCGAGAACAGGACGACCATGGCAGTGAGGTTACAAGCGACACCCAACACGCAGATGACACCCAGGAGAGCCGGCACCAGCACCCTCAGCTCGGCTGGGTCCAGATGTTGGTCGGAGGCGCGATCCCTGAAGGGCCAGCTGTGTAAGGAGCTGTTCACCACAGTGACGTTGTTCCCACTCACTTTGTCCGTTTCCTCCATGATCAGCTGCTGTTGGTTACTGGGAGACAAAAACGTAACAACACGTTTATCTCAAATTACTCTGAAAAAGAACCGCGTCTGGATGTAAACCTGTCAGGAAAAGAGTCATCGATCGATAATCGATGATCACACAGGAGCTGCTGTGTCTCTGGAGTTTTCCTCTGACACAATGCTGCAGCTGCTGCTGCCGGTTATAAAGATGCTGTTTGACTGACAGCTGCTGTCCCCAGCTGCCTCAGAGAGCGATGCTCCAGAGGCCAATTAGGAACCAGACGGCGCACATGAATGTGAACGTGTTGGAATCATTGGGACCATTATTAAATGTTACAGGTCAAATATGTTGAAACGGAGTTTAAAAATACTTTGATAACAGAGGTTGTGTCAGTGTATTTTCCAATTCTTTTCTCTCAGAATGATTTAAAACAAATTAGGAAAACTGTAAAGGTGGCAAATCAACCACAAGTGCCGAGTTGCATTATTGGAATGTCTTTACAGGTCTCACTGTTAGAAACAAAGAAACAAAACATGAAATCAGTAATAACTGATAGTTCTTTGTGTTTTCATGTACACGTGTGATGATGTACGTGACACTGCATTCTTTATACCTTCCTGTCATTAATGGACACATTCAGACTTTGGTGTCTGTGAAATATATGCACGTGAGCTCAAAACTCTATTGTTAATATTATTTTATCGTGAAAATTATCACTATAACGACAATCCAACCCTCTATTTTCAATCCTTCCAGGTCCTCTTAAAGATTTTTTCAACTGTGTCGCTTCTTTTTTGCTTTTAATACATTCGTGAATCAGCAGTGAATTCACATTGTTGAAGGGATGTTGTTTTGTGTACATGCTGACATGTATAAATAATCACAAAACTCCTGGGTCTGTTTCACCACGCAGGTTCAGTGAAAAAACAGATGTTTCTCAACCCTGAAATCAAGGAAAACCCTGCAAGTGTTACTGAAATGCCTTTGAGTGGTTCAGCTTTAGCTATGATTACCTTCAAACCAATGTATAATTTTGGTACCATTAGCCCAAAGGCTGCTTCACTATCAGAGACGATTTTTGGGCGGTTGTCTGCTGGATTTTCCTCAATCTTCTCAAACTCTGGAAGTTCCTGCCTGTGGATCTTCAGCTTATTTTAAATCATGTCTTAGAACAGTATATATGCAATAATATATAATATACAGTATATATACAATTCTGTATTTTATCCATATAATTGGATTTGTTCTTATTTTGTAAAATGTCTTTCAGGTATCCCCCACACGGGGGCGCCCTCATAATGCAAGTGATTAACTGCGACCAGGACATGAACACATGGTGGTGATGCACTGTGCAGTGTAACACAGGAGGTCTGACGATGCCTCGTTGGAACTTGCACATCTTTATTGTTTTTTTATTCAAAGAAAGTCCAGGAAGCATAAAGACTGCGTGGAATTTCATTGCATTTCAATACATTCTGAGCTATAAAAGTTTGTCGTCTCAATTAGAAGTGTCACAAAGGAGGTTGTTTAGAAGACATTACTGTTAAAAGGAACCACACATATTAATTCCCTGATTTCACAGAGTTCATTTAGACCTTTTACCGCTGACCTAAATGGGGGCTGCTGGTCCAAACAATGCTACTGTTCTGTGTTATACATCTTCTGCAAGATGGGAAGCATGAACAGACGATCTACAGCCACCGGAGAAAAGAAACAATCTGTAGATGTTCAAACCATCCAGCCTGTCTGTCTCGTCAGGTTAACTCCGGATGTGAAAACGAGTTAGGTCGTGCCAAGGAGATTTTTGATCTAAAACAGTTCAACCATCCACACGTTATTTTAAGTACTATTCAAATTTTCCTTTTTGGGATTTTGCAAAAAATTGTTGGCGGATTTCTCGTGTCTCTTGCAAACTGACATCAAACTGAAATTACTTCACATCACAGCGCAAAAGTAGACGGGTCCTTCCCTGAACTGACAAGCATGTAGCACTTTTTTACCACCTGGGATTTTTTTTCTGTACTTTTGTTCACAGAGAGAGAGAGAGAGGAGAAAAAATGTCCTAAGTTAACATGTCATTTAAAACATTCACACTCGTCCTCCGTCACCGTCCGAACCCCCACATACCAAAAGAAGGCACCACAGCTTCTAAACAGACTGAAGGAGGGACTTGATAAAACAACAGCATTAAATAAAACCATTGACACCGCCGAAAAAAAGGGCTTGGTTCATTCACATTACATACTACAGCAGTCTCAGCAGGGAGACAACAAAACTGGTACTAGAAAAACCGACCGTGGTCACAGGCAGAGAAAACACTGAGTCCTCGGGTTAGAGGTCAACAGTCCCCTTGTGTTTTCTGCAGCAGGTTCCAGCGTCCTAAACGTGCCTCAGTTGGAGACAGCAGGGGGATCACATGCACTGTAGCATGAGCAAAGACAGGGGGCACTGTTGCTACATGACAGTGAGCCGCCGTCACGTCGGGGAGAATTTAGTCTATGTGCTTGTTCAGTGAAACCACAGCACCCCTGCCTCTCGTCAGGGCTCACAGGGCTGCTACGTCTTTGTGCAGCAAGTCTCTTCTGCGGCAGTCTACATGGCTAAATAACTTACAAACTGACGAATGAAAGTCCATTCTTGATTGCAAGGGAACCCTTTGTTGTAGAAGTACCCAGGCTGTAGCCGTTTCCCACTTCCCAGAATTCATAGTGAGCCATATTCAGTCACTGGATACGTTTCCCTCCAGGAAACTCTTCTCTCCCTCAGCACAGCAGTGCAATTCAAAACAGCAGCAACAAGACATAGGAGCTGGGGGAGGATGCAGATAAGGACCCCATCTCTCTCTACCCTGCCTCTCCCTGCAGCCCCGCTCACATGGGGTCAGGGGTCAGCAGGGGCAGCAAGCCCATCAGTTGACCTTGTCTTGAAAGATGTAGAGGTTGTTGGTGGCGGCTACGGCAATAATGTTCTCATTCGGGTGCCACGTTGTGTGAAGGATCTTCTTGCTGAAGTCTAAGCTGTCGACACTGATCTCATCCTTTCGACGTTTTCCACCCACACACACCTGGAGAGCAAACAAAAGAGACTGAGTGGTGGTAGGACGAGGGGAGGAGTGGCAGTCGGTTTGTCTGTTGCCACGTGTGGACAGCACAGAAACTGCAGCACAGAACTCGCTGTTGTTTTAATCTCTATCTGTTGCTTTATGTTGTCAGCTGACTCAGGAGGG
The DNA here is from genome assembly GCA_901007665.1 of Aeoliscus strigatus. Lineage (NCBI taxonomy): Eukaryota > Metazoa > Chordata > Actinopteri > Syngnathiformes > Centriscidae > Aeoliscus > Aeoliscus strigatus. The sequence continues at coordinate 6,040 of CAAKHB010001217.1, forward strand.
GAAGTTTGTATTTGTAATTTTAAAAGTTCTTTTCAGAAAATCTGCCAAAAACTGAACTTAGAATAAACTCTACATGTTGCCAGTGCCATCAATCAGAACTGAAGTTACATATGACTGAATATGACTAAATATTTGCATGATTTCTGTCACCCACTCCGTCCGTTTTCCTCACCCTGACTCACGGTCCTTGGACAGACAACATTGTATTGCGTAAAGTCCATCAAGGCAAAGTAATGTTGGGCTACACAAATAGAACTGAGTGACACAAGGCGACTTCTCCACTCTGCTTGTCTCTATTTACATGAATGATTTGAACTTCTGTTCCCATATGCTCTTGCTGATTACTGATGTTGGCCCTCAGTAGCTCTGCAATAGACCAATTAGTAACAAAAGATGTTTGTTTTTTTCAATTATGAATGCTCCCATCTTTTCCAACTCGCAAAGAATCATTAAAACTAATTAAGCATACAAGACAATATACAATTAGGATAATTCTGCAAAGAGTAGATGTCTGTCAGCAGTCCTGAAAACTTTGACGAGAACAGATTTACTGAAAAGTGGAAGGAAAATCTTTGAAGAGTCCATGTCAAGATCACAATAAATGAAGAAGGTCAATGGATTGTATTTGAATTGTCCTTTTCCAACTCATCCAAGTATCTTTTCACTGGGAACATTAACTGGCATTAGCTTCCGTACCTTGCGAGGCTTGAGAATGGCTCTGGGTTTGCTGTTCTCCCTAGAGGCTTCCAGCGTCACGTCTCGTTTGGTGTTGCGGTCAAACATTCTGAAGAAATTGTTATAGGATCCAGTCATGATGACACTGCGGAGAAACAGGGGCGAGGTACGGACGATTGAGACGTGTGCATGTATATGTGGATATGTGCATGTGGATGGATGAACGCTCACCTGTCGGATCCGTTCCAGACACACTCAAATTTGTCAAAAATGCAGTCGTTCTCATAGAGCGAGCAGAGTTTGCCTCGTAAATAGTCGTGAACCTGGAGAAGAAACCAAAAAAAGGAATGTCTAAATTGGTTAAAGAACCATCATCACACTTTCCAACATCACATTGGACAACTGTGCATGTATAAGCTGCCACATGCTCTACTTTCAGTAATCCCTGAAGACCTGATGACCTACACTAAGATGTGGCAGGTGGACAGAGAATCCCCTGAGCCCAGCTGGTAGCCTTATCAATCATGACCTGCCCTAAGATGGCTTCCCCTGATCAGAGTGTGTATCTGACCCCTGCGACCACACAGTGGGAGGTTTTACCCTTCAGCTTGCAGCAGTACTACTATCTGTCTTCTGATGGGGAGCTGGCTCAATAAGACCTCCCGGGGTAACTGATAAAGATAAACATCTCTGCAGTTTGGCAGGCCGACAGTGAAACAGGATTATGTCGAGTGATTAGTCTACAAATCAATATGTTTTGATTGAATCTGCCTCTAACCATTATTTACTCCCTTTACCAGCTGAGGATTGTTGCATAAAAGCACGGAGAAGGCTTACCTGGTACGTCTCTAGTGGTTTGTTCTCCATCTGAAGGTCCCACACCTTGACGGTGAGGTAGTCCCTTGTCATCAGGTAGCGCCCGTTGTGGCTGAACTTCACATCAGAGATGGAGGAGATGATTTCAGAGAAAAAGGAGCGAGTGGACGGATCCTCTGGCTCCTCAAAGTCTGCAGGAGAGGAAGCAAAAAAATGTAAAATCTTTCAATGAAGAAAACACATTTAACATCGTAGGAGGTTGCTGCTTTCAACAGGCATTCTTCCTCACGTCCACGTGAAGATACAAAGTAGATTTTTTTTTTTTGGTGGGGGCCGTCATTAGTCAACAACAGGAGCACAACGATGCCTGGATGCAGCAGCTGCATCTCTTCACAGGATTAGTTCGCTGTGTGCTCAGGGAGAGAGCCATGGGTCAGCATGCTGGGTAAATATTGGTTATGATTCATATTGATTTTGGCAGCTGCTGATCTGTGCGCAGGCCAGCACGCTGGGGAGACGAGCCAGGCATTCCATCGTTAGCTGTCAACTTATTGTTGCTCCCCACTCCTCCTCCCACTGTTCCACTTCCCTCTCTCCTCTCCATCGCTCCAAAAATACCCCCCACCATTCTCCTCCTCCTCTGCACAGGTCTGGAGAATCGCTGGAATCGCTGTGTGATGTGTCAGTGGGGAGTCTAACAAGGGATGCGGCGTGATAGATGAAAAGATGAGGGATGGGAAGGTGGGAGAAGGGATAAGAAAAACAAATCAATGTCAAAGTGCTGGGTCCATTTGAGACCCGCTGGATTTGTGTGTGTGTGTCAGTGAATGATGTTTGTGAGTATTGTGGGTTTGGGTACATGCATGCATGTGTGTGCGTCTATGCCCTCCCTCCTGTCCCACACCAGGGGTTTATAATAGGGCCCCTCGAGAGTTGGCAGAGGGGCTGTTTGGTCCCTCTCGTTCTGTCCTGAGGCTCAGTGCTTTGGCAATCCTCTCCCTCCCTCCCTCCCTCCCTCCCTCCCTTCCTCTCCATCCATCCTCATCTATCCATTTACCCATCGTCTGGGTACCACGGATACATCTCAGCAGAGTTATAGGTGCGGGAGGAGGCACATTATGATTATGGATGTGTCATGTTTATTCAGGAGGTTCAGAAAGGTGTGTGTGTCTGTGTGTCTGTGTGTCTGTGTATGCGTGTGTGGGAGGCTGTGATATCATTGCTCTGAGCCTCACATGTTCATACAATGTAGGTTGGTATTATCGCACCTGTCCTGAGGCTAATGAGAGCACCGGCTTCTCTGCGTGAGTGCATACGTAAGCGTGTGTGTGTGTGTGTTTGTGTGTGCAGCCTCTTGCTACATGCACCTGTCATGTAGCGGCTCACACACATGCCAGTATCGATCAGTCTGCACATTGACAAGCTGTGGAAAAAACAGACTTTGCCCCCCCACCCCCCCAAAAAAAATCCAACAATTCAAGAGTTCCCTTATTTAACCCTGAAATGCTCCTGAGTATTCCAACAGGCCGTGTTAGCGCACACACCAGTGAACACATCAATATGTCTGAGGAAATGACTGACGTTATTGAACAACAAGGTGTGTCCATGAAGGACTAATGCGAGTGCTCTTAAGCCATTGACTGTCCAGCCTAAATGTCAATGCATTCATTATTCATTCGACCACAGGTTGTGCATGTGATGTTAAGCTTTAGAGGAGGCTATTTATTGTTTGAGACACACACACACAGATTTATTGATGGATTATCAATTGTGGCATATTGAGCAGGGGGGTGGTGAGGTGTCACAGCAACACAAAGGTGGAGCTGACGATTGCAAGCATGAATGTTAATGAGCAACCACAGGGAAAAAGAATCTCTCTGCTTTACCTGTGTCAGGATGTTTAAAATTATATTTTCTCTCTCTGACCTGTCACTAAGGACATAGAGTGCATATAAATAAAATGAAATAAAATGAAAAATAAAATGAAAGATAAAATAAAATAAAACAAAATGAAAAATTGTAATAGTACAATTGTAACATTGTCGTGAATCAACTCAAGTCAGGTTTTATTTGTATCGCACCATAATGATAATAGTTGTAATGATAATGGGCAGCATGCTCTAAGCTGGTATTCACATTGCAGAGAGTCTGGCTATTAAATGAAATGAAATGAATTAAAGTGAACACAGTCTGGTTAATACTTCTAATAAAAACTGACACCATGTTCTCTGCTGGTACTCACATTTGCAGTGTTTGTCACAGAGTGCGGCCTGCCTCATGTCACAGAGGCGTATGGATCCCTTGCTGCTGCTGTAGGCAAAGGTGTGACAGTGCTGGGGATGAAATTCTGCAGAGGTGATGACTTCAGTCAGCTCCTCCATGTTCGCTGGTTTTATGTCAACAATGTCTGAGAGGCAGGTGCTAAGGAACAACTGTAGCTGTGAGATGTGCGAGTGTGTTTTTATAACAATGGATGATCTCGTATTCTATGTCTGTTTCTAAACATGCTCTGACACAAATAAGAGGATACTGAAACTGCGATCGGTGATCTCGAGATTCCACAAGTTCACCCTGAGGTCATCGGTGGAGATGAAGGTCTGAAGGTCGGAGTTCACAGAGATGGAGTTGATGTGGTAGGTGTGGGCGTTACTGAACACTCGCCTGGCAGTAGCTTCTACCATCAAGTCCATCGGCTGCAGCACTGGTACCTGGGGCAGGATGAGGAGCGCATTAGAACGTGGATTAAAAAAACCTACGAGGATGCAAATATTATTTGTTATATTATTACCCTGATAAAATGGAGGGTTTCTGAGATGCAGTGTTTGTGAAGATGCAGACATGATTTCTTAGGTAAATGAATATATACAAATACTATATGTGTGTGTGTGTGAGAGAGAGAGAAAGAGAGAGTTTCCAGTGATATGGATGACATTTACTTTGTAAATCAGAGACTATATATTTACAGCTCATCATACAGACACGGGGCTACTCAGCTACACAGCTCTCTCTCTCTCTCTATCTTATTTGCGGTATGATAGAGAAAAGAGAGGATGTGTAAGTTGGGAAGAGAGAGAGCGAGAACGGGAGATACCCTGAGGGCACTGATGGGCTGCTGAGGAATGATAACTGAACTCTGAAGAATGAAGACGATCTCTCTCTCACACACACACCCACACACGACCC
>CAAKHB010001217.1:10733-21757 GCA_901007665.1 Aeoliscus strigatus
CCCCCCCACACACACACACACACACACACCAGCCATGCATACACACAATTGCACAGTGTTGCCACAGCTTCAAAGACACCCTGCACCAATCTGCATGCAGCCCCCCGTTGACCAGATAAAACCCAGACAAAGAGCGAGGGGAGGGGAGGAAGAGAGGCGAACAAATCAACTGCTTCTTTCCTTTTTCTCTCGTCCGTTGCTGGCACAGACAGAGAGACATGGCTGCTCAGCAGGCTGCTGTATCTCCATGGGTGTCACTTTATTTCCATGTCTTTCACTGGCTGTCCAGAGAGACACAGACCATATTAACTCATAACCCCCAACGCTGACAGGTTGAGGCCCCTGAACCACCTCAGTGACTTAAGGAGTCAGTGACTTAAAATAGTCAAATATTTAGGTTACCAAGAGTGATCTTTGCCTAAAACAACAGATCACAATAAATATGAGGGTACATTTATGACAGTTAAATTTTTTTATGCTTTCATCTGTTTCAATTCAGTTCCTGCAAATCAGCAACATTTGAATAATAAGTCCGTCCTCCTCCTCCTCCTCAGCCTGAAAACGGGATTTCCACAGTGCTGGCCTGTCCTCCAGGTCGCTATGATCTCCTGGCCAGCCAGACAAAGAAGGACAGACACGCTGAACACAGCACTAATCTACAATGGCAGACACACACAAACACACACACACACACACACACACACACACACACACACACACACAGAGGGCCGTGTGTGTGTGTTAAATTAAAAAGGTGGAGGAATGATAAAAAGGAGAGGGTGAGGAGGCAGAGGATGATCCCTTCAGGGTCTTCAACTCAGTGTACATATCGATCACTGTCACTTTCTTAAAAATTGCATACAAAATTGAAAAAAGAAACTTTTGTATCATTAATGTGTTGAAACTAAGCATTTGATACAGACACAGATTGATTTATATACTGTATATATGTATAAACATATGTATATATTATATATACATATATACAGCATATACTTATATATATTACTATATGTTGACTGATCCAATTATTCTTTTTAATTTTTTTTTCTTTTTATTTTACACTTTGAGATAGTTCTGTTGGGTGGGCTTACAGTGGGTCCCTGATATATGGCTCATGCTAAGGAACATTTGTACTGTTCTTACAATAACACTCAAACTATCTAGTTGCCTCCTCCTGGTCTGAAGGGTGAAATATGAAGTGCTTGCTTTTCCCTTGTAGCTTCGAATTGTTAGAGTCAAATGTTGACGTGAAATCGAATCTAAATCCATGGCATATTTATAAACTTAGTGACAGTAGGTTTTCCTGTCTTACATTTATATGAGTTGACATTTAAGAGCGGGGCCTGAAAGTGTTGGCAGCTCTGACTATATTATTATATTATAACCTACTTTTTCCCATCAAGATAAATCTTTCTTCAAATCAAAACTTAAACTATGAATTTCTAATGAACCAGAGCATATGTGCTGGCTGTGTTGGTGCTCAACCTGATGACCTCTTACCCGCAATGAGGTGATGGTCGACGGGTCTCTGATCCGTCCATCCTCATCCTTCAGGTTGTAGCCCTCCGGACGCTTATCTCTTTCACTGATCTTCCAAAGCTTCACCGTCTTGTCTGCCATTGATACATCACACACACACACACACACACAAAAACACAAACTCCAGTTAGAAGATGGCTCACGAGTGAGTCTCACATACAAGATGGATGCGGGGGGTTGGGCAGCCAATCTGGCATGTAGCTGGGCAGGAGCCAGTGTGGATGATGAATGGCGGATCCCGTGCAGATTGTGATGTCAGTGATACCAATCTACAAGTTGAGTACATTTTCCTGCAGCAGTGTACTCTCCCCTTGAAATAGCCATCTGGGGCGCTTTCCAATTCTGCTTCACATAAACACCAGTTACATCTCATCATCTCGCTCCGCTGAGGATGACGGCAGTCAGGTTGTTGCTTTTTTTTTTTTTTTTTTTTTTTTAATTTCCGCTGTGACTATTGGTGTCAGAGTAGCGAGGCCGTCGCCACAGGACCCTGCACCATCTGCTCCAGCCACCACTAGCACTTCTGTAGCAGCCATGCATGACGCCCACAATCTGCAAAATGTCTCTCTACTGATGTGTGTGTGTGTCGGTTTGAGCTCACGTGTGTATCTGGTATGTGCACATGCTTTGTTGTGTGTTCCTGCCGTGGCAGCCATGCATGAAGTTCTCAATTTGAAACCCTTCTGCTGGTGGCACTTGCTCGCTCAAGTGAAACAAACATACATTCAATACATTCACAATTGACATGAACAGTCGAAAAGACATTTTCTGGTGAGATTAATGTCATCGGCCTTCAAGCTTATGTAACTTGTATTTCTGAGTTCTTGGCAAAGGCAGTAATTAATCACGCCTTTGGTTGACAGGTTTTTTGAGTCGGAGCACCACTATGCCCACATATAAACAAATTCTGATTTGATGGCTCTTTTGACCAATTTGTGCTGCTCAAACAAGAGCCAACACCATGAACTCACTCACCGTTGGTGGACAGCAAGAAGTAGGCTGCGTTCTGCTGAGGAAGCCATTTGATCTTGTTGATCTTCTCCTCAATCTCCAAACTTTTCAGGTAGTCAAATTCTGGTTCGTGGCTCTGGAATGTGCTGTAAACATTGTATTCCCCTCGACGCTGGGGCTGGCTTTTACTCTGCAGAAGAGATGAGAAAAGCCATAAGTATGTGTGTGTGTATGTGTGTGTGTACATATATATATGATACCAAGATATATAATGGGGACAGCTCTCATAAAAAGCAACCACAGATTACAACCTCTGGTGATGAATCTCTGCCGTCAAACAGATCAAATAAACACTTAATCCTAATGAAGGTGTATTTTATGGCAGAAAGGACAGGGTGCTGTGTTAGTTCAGTCTAAGTCATAAATTGGCATGTATTTATCTTTACGCATCTCTAACCAGCATCTGGTTAGTGCAATGCCAAAGAAGGGTTGTAACGGTCTGAAGACTTTACTCTGCAACTTTTATTGGAAAAACGAACACATTTCTTTCTTGCTCTAATATCAGTCAAATTTAAGTCAATGTGTATGTGTGTGTAAGCTATATTTTCATACAAAAATGCAGATGAACACCACCGTTTTTCATAATTCAAATGGGTGTTTAAATTGGTTTGCCAGGAGACCTGTCTTTATTCATTCATTTCAATTCAACCTTTTTTTTCTATCTTGCGATCTACAAACAACCATTTTTACCTAGACATTTTTAGGCTTTCAAAAGTGTTCATGAGGAGCAGAGTATAATTAACAGTGCATTGTTGGCATGTCCTACCTCCTGCTCCCTCTGGAAGACAACCACTCTGCCTCCTTTATCCCCGGTGGCCAGCAGCTCGCCCGAAGAGTTAAATTCCACTGTTGAGATAATGTCAGCTGCAGCACAGGAAGCAGAAAAGAGGGACAAATGTCAGTGTGGACGTGCAGGAAGCTGTCAGACTATGTCACGGCAGAACAAAGTGGGGGACTTCTTGTAAGGAACGTAGCGCAAACATGCAGATAACCTTGTTTGGTGGAATACGCGTTGAGAGAAGCCCTGCATAATATAAACTCAAATAACCCTGCCCCCGACTGAAGCGAGAAACTTTAAATGCACTTCAGAAGTTTAAAGGATGTTGCTGCCACAATAATGTTGCCATTCATCTCTTCTCCTGCACTTGTTAAAACACATACATACAATGTAAAAAAAGGGCACATAGTGAAGTGTGATAATAACTCAAGTCTTTGTCCAATAAATGGAATATGACAGAAAAAGAAGTGAACTGCTTCATCTGACTCCGCACAGACACACACCCTTCTCGTAGCCCTTCGTCCTTTCCTCAAAGACATCTGCCAGGATTAAGGAGAGGCAACTGGTGACTGTGGATATTATACAACCCCAAACTGTTTCATTTGCCACAAAAGAGGACATCCCTCTTTAATGCTGGCATTAATTTCAGACAAAAGGAGAAAACGAGAGAGCTTGTTTTGACCCCCCCACCCTCCACACGCACACACACACACACGCACACACATACATGCCCCCTATGGACCTGCTACTGGCTGAGAGCTGAACAGGAGAGGGGAATGTTGCTATGGAGACCGTTTCCATCTCTAGCAGCAGTCAGAAGGGTGTGTGCCAATAGCTCTCAGACTTAGTTGCTGATGCTAGCTGTTTTCAGCAGACAGAGAAAAGGGGAGCGGGGGCTGCAATGGAGTAAAAGCCTTCTTCTGCATCTGGTGGAGTATGCGTGGCACACAGATTCAGATCAGAACCTTCTCTCTGAGTGAATCGCAGAAATGACGCGTGACTAGGCAACATTTCTTAGCAGGTACATGTATGTGTCTGTGTGTGTGTGTGTGTGTGTGTGTGTGTGTCTCCCCCTCCTCTCCTTTTACTGGTGAAGTGAAAGACATATTTACTGAAGAGACCGGAGGGAATCTATGACCATGTGTTAATAATGATAGGAGGTGTGTGTGTGTGTGTGTGGGAGGGGGGGGGTGTCCTAATCACATTTGAATCTAGAAACTAATAACAATTTAACAGACAAGACACACTCTGGCCTAATTGCAGCCGGAGAGAACCCCACTGACAAACCATATTGTTATCATCCCCGTCCCACACACACTCCCACGGTCATGGTACAACACACAGTTATCTCCCTCTTTCTGTATCTGCATGTATCCAGCTCACACATGCAGAATTGTTCAGAAACCTCCAGCACACACACCATCACACATACACACACCATCAGGCTGAAGTCACTGGTGTGAATCGAATGGAAGAAGCTTAGCGTTCAGAATTCTTGAATCAAAACCTTATCTTTTTTTTTTTTTGCCTTTCATGTTCCCCTCTCCCGCTCCTTCTCCTCTCCTCCCTCTCTCCCATCTCTTTCCCTCATCATTAACACATTAAGTCGCTGAAGAGAAACAGCAATTGATGGACGCCGTTTAACGAGTTTACACGTGAATACATCCTTCAATCATTTCACTAAATGAACAGCGAGGGAGAGCCACTGAAGCTGAAACTCACAGGAATGTGATGAGTTTTTCTTCATGCAAATGCATTCAAACCAGACAAGGCAATCTATTAAGTCAGTCAGTCACTGATGGAATTTTGCTTCACGGGCAAAATATCTTTTTTTCTAAATTACATTTCCATAAGCAAAGTTGCTGCATCGGATTGTATGTGGGCACCAGTAGGTTCAACATGGACTGAAGCTAACAACAGGCTAGTGAATATGCTGATTAAACATAATAGACAAACACTGTCTGTCTCTCTCTCTCTCTCTCTCTCTGTCTCTGACGCAGATGCAAACACAACTTAATCAGCAGACCAGAACCAGATGAAGCTCATAAATCCTGTGGCCAGCCAGGTCTGACACACCCAGGTCAGTGCCTCCTGACGCATCCGAGAGATGCACCAGATAACACACATCCATCACTGGTAATAATACGACCGACAAGCACGGATATGTGAGGAGTGTGTGTTTGAATGAACAGCAAAGGCACAGACCTTTTCTGTTCACCGATCCTCAAACCAAAACCTGTGCCTTCACAATGCAACAATTGGAAGTAAAACCAATCGTTATGATATTAAATGTATTCAAGACACACAAGTGGGTTAGACACAGACAAAAAGAGAAACAAGGTCTGGCCTGACGTGGGTTGGAGATGCAGCGGTAAGGGAGGAAGTGTTGTTGCTCTAAGTAGGTCAATAAAAGATTGTACAGTGAGTCCCTTCAGTACAGACACAAGCAAAGACTAAAATAAGAACACCCTGGCTAACCTCTAGACAACACATAATCCTGTCAGGGTGAGCAGAGGTCCAGTGGCACGGGAGGCTTGTGTAAGGAGCCCAAACTGAAAAATGGTGTGCCTGCTCGGAAAGCCAGTTGCATAAGTGTGCAGTTATTCCAGGTAGCAGGAAGGACGTGAGCAACATGGTTTCGTGTAAATGCTTTGTTGGACGTGGGGACGAGAGGATTACAGCCCTTGTGCTGAGCTGCCTGCGTCAAAGGATCAAGCCGGGAATAATTCAAGACCGCTGTCTTTCACTCTCTATTGCTGCTTCCTTTCCATCCATGATAATCAATATGTGTCCGTCCGCATGTCATTCCCACCAGGAGGTATCGGTATTCAAGTGGCACACATTCAGTATGTCGGGACTGAGACAAGGTGTAATTTTCAGTGTTGAACAAGCAGCTGATAACAGCTTTGTTTCAGTCCGACAACAATGGAGATCAATCAAATTTTTGAAGAAGCCCTGCTACCTGCTGGTCTGGTACGCAGCCATGTGATTAAGGCTTTATTAGTCTCCATTAGCGCTACACAAAGCACCAGGGCACAATGCAGCTCTTTTTCATCTGACGAGCATGATTCTTTGTAAGATCTGAAGTGAACAAGCTAATTAACCTGGTTTCTTCTGGATCAGCCCCCTGAGACTGAGACAGAGAGAGTGTGTGTGTGTTATGTCTGAGTGTGTTGGGTGAAATGGGTGTTACTGCATCACTTCTTACACTTTATTAACACATTGCAGTGGCACACATTTGAACTACAGACACAACATCGGACAGAACGTGCCTGAAACATGAACAGAGATGTGAGGTGCTAAATAAGCAGCAGGATGATTTCAGATCCTTTTTTGGCTGAAGATTGAGATGGGGGATGGGGGACACAGAATTATGATTCACCACCATAACAAAAGATTTCTCTCTCTCCCACTCTCTCTCACTATCTGTGTGTTGCTTTGATGCAAATCCTTTCATATTTCTGTTTTTAGTGAATTAAAGATGAGACGAAATAAGGTTTCTACACTGACCTCATCACCAAAACCCAAAGGTTTCTGAGCCGTGTTGCTCCGTGACGGAACACCGTATTAACGAAACTTAACAAATGTGTCCCATTGTGAATTTCGGACAGGGTGCACATTGCTCCGCCTGCAGGCGAGCAAATCCGCTGACCAAGAAGCTGTACCTACCAGGAATTAAAAGTAGGATATATATGTAATAATCCTACAGTAGCAACACCATGGGTATTCTTTAATAAATTCTCATTAAATTTTCATGGAGCTGTAGACTTAATAAGAAGCTAATCAGGGGATGAAAGCAGCTGCTGAATAAGGAGTGTGACTCGCCCCAACTTCACAGCTTGCCATTAAGCACCCCCACACACACACAACCCCCATACACACATTATGTTTTGCGCTCAGCCTGCCGAGGCAAGGCATTTTGAGTGTTTCTTAGTGAATAATGGATGGGACCTTGGGGTACGGTCGGCTAAGTCTTTTTATGCTGGGGTCCTAAAGTGTGGCCCCAGGCCGTTTGCCTTGGCACAGGCAACCAGGTTTCTTCTCTGTTCTCCTCAGCAGCAGCAATAAAGGCTGCGAGCTTGCCGTCACCGTCATGAGACTGCATCAGTATTCAGCCAAACCAGAGGGGTCACATCGCATACGAGCTCACATCAGACAGACATTTAAGTAGCAAAGCAGAGTGAGTGAGAGAAAGAGGGGGCAGGGGAGAGGAGGAGGAATGGATTACAATGTCTACCAATAGATCTTTAGGTCATTGTACCATAACAAGACTGTAAAGGACCAGAAATCAATACTATAGGTTAGGTCCTGTCTCAGAGCAAGGAAGCTTTTACATTTTTAACACCAGAGTTTATCTGTCTGAATGTATATCATTATAAAACCACCCAACAAGAGGATTAAGGGAATGAGAACTATGTTGACTAAATTTGCATACATGTTTGTCATTTCTATCACCTTCAGAAACCATCCTGTTTGATTGATAATGGTATTGACAAAGTGGACTTGTAGCAGTTGAAAGTAAGGCTTATAAATGTTTAGTTGTCATTGTATAATGTGCCTTATATTTTTTCTGTCTCTATAAAGAAATCAATACACACATGCACACACACACACACACACACACACATATTGCTGTTGTCTTGCTGAACTACTGGTACTTGTCTGTGTCAGAAGCGCCCAGTGAGAACATGTATGCAAAAAGCCACATGGAATGAATTTATGGACAGACCTATGTATCCAGTCAAGGACCTCGTATGAGAGAGAACACACACACAACGTGAGAAGATCATGCCTGTGTTACATAGTCGATTTCACATCCTACAGTGTAAACACCCCCATACCAATCCAGCTATAGTGAGACTCTGACACATGCATACAGCCCTCAGCCATCCACTCTGTCACCATTAGTTATGTATCATCTGCAGGTAGCTGGTGGATTGAGGCAAATGAAACAGTAATGTCATTTTCTTGTCTCTCGGAACGTTATGCACAAGGAGACAATGAAATATCACCAGTGTTCATTTATGAATGACCGCAACGTTCCTGCTCACATTGGTGGTGTGAATTTTGTGCGTTGCACACTCACAGTCAAGACTGGCCTCACACCCAGTGATGCAAAGGATTGGTGTGAGGCAAAGGTCATCATCACTGACATCATTAAATTGTGACATCATTACAGTTTCCTGCTGCTGTAGGCAAGAGCAGCCTGGGGGAAACCCCAACTACCTCGCATGCATTCATCTGGGTCTTATGGGACTTATGTGAGTGTGTTTGAGAGCGAGAGAGAGAGAGAGAGAGAGAGAGAGAGAGAGAGAGAGAGAGAGAGAGAGAGAGAGGCCTGATGGATATGGTGAATTTATGAGAAGAGCTTTAGAACCAGACACCAGCCTGTATGACGTCTGGCTGACTTCATACCACTTAGGACGCGAGGAGAAAGTGAATGGAATGAGTGAGACACAACACACACACTCATTTGATATATTGGGTGAGACGATCATAAATTATCACAATAAAAAAAAAGAAAAACAATACAAGATTTGTCTTGTTTGAATAGCACAGATGGGCCACCGACGAGACAGGGTTTTATTTAAACAGACATTTTACAACGTGTGTGTTTCTCATCTACTTTCTTCATAAAACAGGACTGACAGTCAGAGACAGATATGTGCAGAGACAGGCAGAAGCTGGAGGAAGACCCCTCCTTTTTTTCTCAGTACACACATCAAACAAAGATATCCATCACACCCACTGCCACCCCTTCTTCACTTCCTCATGCTCTCTCAACCAGCGACTGTGTGCACAGCGGTGACAGTGAATCATCTGCAAGAGCAGAGAGCTGGGGAAGTTGAGGTGCTCTGACAAGTTTAAACAGAAAACCACAAGCATCAGAAGAAAACGGAGCCATCACTCTGTCTCTGCTCTAACCTGCAGTGGCATCAGTAACCTGAGCTGGTGGCAAATGGAAGCTGTCGTGGCGTCTCTGACCCACCCTGCAGCCACATTTACCCTGCAACAACCTCTATACACCCTCCTCTCAAATACTTTACCAGACATCCAGTAAAAATACGTTTGGGGTTTTCCTGTTCTGATAGGATGCTAAGTGGGTGGTAAAAATGTCTGGGGTGAAATTAACAACCCAAAGATGCAGCGACTATCAGACTTGTGCGGAATACAAGAGGCACACAGTGACACAAAACATGCTCATCCCATAACTGAAAAGCTGACAGCCACTCATTTAAGCAGTACAGAATGATTTTATGGTACATTTAGCCAGTTGCTGCCAGGAAAATCTTAAACGCTTTCATTATCTCAGCAGTCAATGTCCATAACCAGTTTGCATAATCGGTCACCAGTGGCCCGACATGGTGATGAGATTAATGAGAGCTTTTACCTGCAAATCAATGTTTTATGTTGATCAAAGACTGAGCAGCTTGTGGTGGACAGGTGGAGCTGATTGGTGGAACATAAGGGAACTATTAACCATCAAACAATTAGCAGGTCGGTGATCAAGATGCTGGTGTGTGGTCGGTGAGGAGGAAACACACACATGTGCAGGGAGTGGTGACTCGCTCCAGAGCTGCAGAAAAAGCTATTGTGTGATGCTCAATTATACGGTTGGAAATTCTATGTGTGTGTGTGTGTGTGTGTGTCTTGACCACAATAGTGTGTTCCAAAAACCAGGAGGCCATTATACATGTGGGACCAAACAGTTTCAACATTCCATAATAATGGTGAAAGTTGGAGGAAAAATAGCTCTAGTATGTCTGTGTGTGTGTGTGTGTGTGTGTGTGTGTGTGTGTGTGTGTGCCATGTGCTCTAACAGCATCCCATCTCTTATGTTTGTGTCTCCAAGTCTTTTTTTTCTCCATCATTTATTCAGTGGTTTTTAACAGCATCATGCTCAGACAGTGAAACAGTTGTCCAGGATTATAAATCTCCTCCCTGGTCCATACAGATTAAATCCCCCTCCCTTTGGACAGGATGCTCATCCTAACATAGCAGGTGTGACAGATATTGATACCTCACACTGACCAAGCTGCATGTTGATGCCAAACACAATTATTTCCTTCCTATTGCTTTGCTCAGGGAGGGAGAGGATGTAAACGGGATTATCAGCCTCCTTTTTCTGTCAATGTACAGTTAGATGAGCCAAAAAACAAACAACAAACCGTTGAAATACAGGAGAGTGTACTGACATCTCCAGGGACCTCCCCAGCCCCGCCTGTGGCTCTGTGCCGAATGATCAAATGGGCACAATACATTTTAGAAAAGGCACATCCCATCACTTAGATATTCTATTTGGTTTTGCGCATCATTTTTACTGAGATCCCTGGAACTCACATCATTTCCTCACACTGTCTCCATGGAATGATTCATTTGAGCTGTGACAGCATCTTCCTCCTCCCTCTGCTTCCCTTCTCAAGTTAAAACACTTAAATACCTTCGGTTGCATAGTTGTGGTCGCGAAGGAAGCTGTTGTTAATTTTCCGGGTGTCGCTCTCCTCCTCCATTGATAAATCGGCTGGTTCGGGATCCTGAAAGCGGCAGACCTTTCTCCCATCCTGCCCGGTACCGTCAGCAGGCGGGTTGTGGGACCAGCCGTGGGGCTGTCATGGCTCCAGGTCGCCGGTGGTATTCGACATAAACGCGATCAAATACCTGCGAAAATGAAGTGGGCAGGTCCTGTCCACCC
>CAAKHB010001220.1:10042-36816 GCA_901007665.1 Aeoliscus strigatus
GCACTAGATATGGAAACAGTTGACATTAAAAAACAAACAAACAAACAAAAACGTGTTTAAAAATGTCGAAATGTGAAAATGTGTAGTTGCAATTTTTAATTTCCAAGCATTACATTATGCACCCTATAAAAAGTTTCAGTAAATAATTGAGGTCTTTGTAACTAATGTTATTCTAGATGTGGTTTACAACTGACAATACATTTTTACACGATTCATATTGTCACTTAGAACATTACAACATGATGAAACTAACATGAAAATATAAACACGTCACTGACCTGGTTCAAGTACGTATCCGGTATTTGAAGGTGTTCATTTATTCCACTGGAGTGCACCGGACTAATGTCACCCCGGTGAACACACACACTCTGACACACAAACACACACACACACACACACGTACACACACGCTCGGCGGTGACGGACGCGTCCATTCGCTCTTTGTTTTATGGCGCTGCGTCGGTGACGAGGCGGGCCTTTGCCCAAACATGGTCAATGGGCGGGGCGGCGTTCCGGTCGTCGGCCAATCAGCTCCGCGTCCACACACGTTACGTCCCAGACGCTGGTGACGCACGCACGGGATTCCACTGACGCAGATGCGGAGGGTGCGCACGTGCTAAAAATAGACCGCCAACGGCAGCGGCGCGCACGTGGGGCTAATAGCGGCCGAAACGCGCTAAAATTAGCATCAGTTAGCAGGTGACAGGAAGTTTACATCCGGGAATGTAGATCTCAAACCTTATAGACTTGATTCATATCAATAAAAATGAACCGAAACAAAAAAATGTGAGTACCGGATCTGGATTCACAAAGAGTAAATCTGTTCCATTTTTTTTTTGAAAAATTTTTTTTTTTCAAATGAAGTTGTTTAAACATAAATAATCATCTGAGCTAAAGCGAACTTTATTGTTACTAAATACAATAATTGACACTGTGAATTACGGTGATGTGAGCCATGTCATCAGTCAGTCACAGCTGCAAACATCCATTTGTCAGCAACCATTTTAAATCCCAGCTAATCCTACTTACGTCATAACTTCTCCATCACAAACAGAAAAGAAACAACACACTGGAAACCTCTCAGGGGAAGCCTGCGTGTGATCCGGTTTCTGTTTAAGAGGGATCATTTGGGGTGAATGGAAGTTGAGATTCACCACTGAGTATATAAATGTAATACGATTTAAGCTCCAGTATACACACAAATAAATACAGTATAACCAGTGCAAAGTGTAAGCAAAGAGCGTTTGAGGGGGTACAACTATATTTTTGTATTTTTAATGTAGTGTAGTATGTGATACAGCCTGTTCATTTCAATGTATACATTTTTCATATATATCTAGTATAAGCTTCGTATTTAGGTGCAATAACATTATAAAAAGAAAGATGAGACAATGATCGTGGAGACGAAAAAACTGGGCCACATGACTCAAAAATACAAAATAATAATGTGAAATCATTGTTGTATCGAGACAACGATCACAACACAAAGATACGATACACAAATGTTAAGTACATGGAAAGTGACAAACCGCTGAATGTCAGTGATGAACTCAGCACTACAAGCGTCGCAAAACAAAAGACCGTTGTGAGTTTCTGTGGTCATGAGACGTCGTCATGCAGTAAACACCACTGAAGCAGGATTTTCAGCGTTTACACCTCTAGCTGCATTAGGAAGTCCACATAAAACAACACAAACATACTTCACCTCACAGTTCACACAACATCTACCCTAGAAATCAAGTTGCACCCCAGCGGTAGCAAATCTAATTAGCAGCCAAGGCTCCGCCTAGAAACTTCTTATCAGCTCACAAGCTACAAAAACCCAAACTCTGGTCGGGCCGATCACGTGGTGTGTAGTCGGTGGGCGGGCTTAACAGAATGACGACAAAGATGGCTGCCGCAGGTGAACAGCAGTCTTTGACTGCCTGGACTTTGCCCATTTCATTCTGACCCCCTTCTGTCTGATCCACTCATTTTGTCAGGAAACTTTCCAAACCCTTACTGATTTTTCTGTTTCGATTCCAGCTTCCATTCCTCCCTTCTTTTCAACACCTTTCCTTTAGACTTTTCTCCAATCCTTTCATTCCGCCTCCTCTAACTCATCCCTCCGTTTCCAACCCTTTACTCGTCCATTTGTTCCATTTATCCCTTCGTTTATACCTCTTCATTTCAACCCTCTTCTTTTTCATCCCTTGGTTTTCCCCTCTCCCTTGCTGACCTTTTCAACTAGAATGAAAATGGCCGGCGAGTTCTGGTTTGTCAACTATTTGTTATCCACATCCTGTATAAACAAATAAAATACTTTTATTTATTTACACAAACTAAACTAAACGCACAGAGGGAACAATACATCTGATTTGTGATGAGTAAACCAAGAGTAGGTAACTTTAACACGTAAGCATTCTACAAGATACACACATAAAACAATGGACACAATAATTTCAGTATTTTTGCTGCGTAGTTTTCAAGCTAACGTTCGTAACGCGTCTGTCTGTGGTTTCGCAGCTGTTCTACTTTAGGTGAAAGAAGCCGGACGGTTTTGTTGGTGGAGCCATCAGCATGTTGGCTTGGTTCTTGTGGGTTATGTGGATCTAGAACGGAACAAAGACACATTTGGGCAGAAATAAGTCCAAGTTGACAATTACTGCCACTCACTCTGAACTGGAGTGGGCATATATATTGAATGCATCTCTCAACGATCTCTTTTGCCATTCTCTGGGATGTTCTTTTGCATGGTGTAAAAACCTTTTATCGTCTATTCCACTTCAGATGGGACAATCATTTACTAATCTATCATTTCCGGAAATGTGCAGGGAAAACTAGAAACTAACCAGCAAATGAAGTCACTCAGAAAAACGGTTAGTGGGGTAAAACATCAAGTGAGGTGGCAGGTCTACTAAGAAAGTACCAGAACTGCCCCCTGCTGGCCATGAGGAAGAATGCAGAAGGTTTGTGAGTGAAGAAAAATCATTTTATGTTTCAAACTTATGCCATCAAGTTGAGTCAGCACCTCATCTCAGGGCTGATATGAACAGACAGACACATTCACTCCTAAGGGCAATTTTAGCGTAGCCAATTAACCTGGCATGCTTTTGGAGGTGGGAGGAGGAGCCCACGCAGACATGGGGAGAGAAGGCAAACTCCTGCTTGCTGTGAGGCAACAGGGCCGAGCACCGCCTCACCGCGCCGCCCACTCTCAGAGTACAGTTAGGAAATTTTAAACAAAGGTTTATTTCTCAAACCTTGCAAATATTGTCAGCTTTTGTATTTTGTGCTTTGTTTTATTTTTGCCATCTCCTTATAGCTCTGCCATTGCATTAGACGGATTCCCTAACGTTCCCAGTGCATCAGGAAAACTTACAGTACAAGGAGGCTGCATCCAGGGCTCCCCATCAATTTGCATCGGCAGGGCTTTGACGGTCCTACGCACGAGAGAGGACATGTTACTACTGAACATCAGCAACATTTCTTAACTTCTAACCCCAAACGACGGCCGCATCAACTGTGAGACCTTTGATTCCACTGCAGGGTTTTAAAGGTTGTAATTTGGAGTCTTGGCAAGGGAATACGGTATCGCTGCTCTGCTGGCGCAAGGATACATTTGATATGTAGCTCAACCCAATAACTTACCCATCAACAGGCAACAAACAAAACCTTAGCAGGTGTTAACATATTTTTCTGAGCATGTTCACTACATTTCAACCCTTTAACACCGACGGTATCCCCGGCGCTACAGTCACGCTAGCATGCTACTGTCATTACAGTAAATCTGTTGCCGGAAACCAGTGTGTCATTACCATGACACAGTGACAGCATCTTGGCTGTGAAGTGCAACAAATGTAGAGCAACAACGTCAGTGTTAAAGCGTTCAAAGGTAACGGATTTAGATTGTCGGGCTTCACTGTTCAGTTTGTTTCATAATGCTTGCGTCCTTCCTTCTGTTCTAAATTAGTTGCACACTGTGTGTGTGTGTGTGTGTGTGTGTGTGTGTGTGTGTCACTGTCCTCCAGCTCCAGGTGAGAGAAAACAACCTGATGGTGATTTGCGACGTCTGAGCCAGTCGGTGCCCGGCGCTCTTCAGTCCGGTGTAGATCTGTCCCATCTCTATAGCTCCTTCCAGCCCCACCACCTCCAGGCGCTTGTCGCTTATGTCTACGCAGAGATGACAGTTTGACTTGATTTATTCAGGGGGGCAGTGTGTGATTACATCAATCATAAAAGGAATATGAGAAGTCTGTTGTCTCACATGAAATGACTTCAACAAACAGATTTGGGACAAAAAAAAGAAATAAAATACATAAAACAGAGCATGAAATTAATTTTGATTTTTTTAAATTATTATTTTTTAATTTTATTACATTTTTTTAAATCTAGAAAATGGCAAAAATAAATTATAATTGTTTTGTATTATCGTATTATCAAATACAAAGTCCCATTAAAACAATGTAAAAAGTAGTGTAAATGGATGTCAAATGTGTAATGTTTGACAGTTCATGCTGACAACAATGATCCAACAAACCAATTTTTTACCTTTTTTGGGAAGAACACTGTACATTAGTGATAATTCTTAAGTTGGAGGATTGGAAAGGATCTGCTAAAATGGTCTGAAAATGGTCTTTCTATTGTCGTTCTATTTTCTCGGTCAGCACTGAGGTCCTGCTCCGAGATCTGTGAAAGTCACCTGACACAAACAGTCCAATCACACTTGTTGCATCGTTACATTTCTGGAGAGGTGGTGTCAGGCTACGCCCGAGGCCCTTCGCCGGCAATGTGACGGCGTACCATAAATTGGCCTTTACTGCCACTGTACACATCATTCAGCCTCACCTTGAGAGACTGTTTTCAGTAGTTCAGGATCGGTGACAACCTCACTATTCCCTACATCTGCTGCGCCATCGGGCTTCTTCGATTCTCCCCAGAGGTTGGAGCCGCCGTGCATGCTGGGAATGTTGAGGACGGCGACGCCCTCCAGAGACACACTGCTCAGGTCCAGACGTCTCCCACAGCACTGGTGGAAGCAGGTTGTGGTGGAAGTTTATCATGATGTCAGAAATGTCGTGTGGCCAAAAGGAAAAGTCCTCACCTCGATGGTCAGACAGTCCTTGAGCTTCTTACACGAGGCCGAGATGGTCTCAGAGGTGGCGAACTCGAAGTACCACAGCTTGTTCTTCATTCTTAAAAAAAAATAAAAAGATCGCAAGTTAGGTTAAAAGTAGAAATGTACATCAAAATAGATAAAAAGGGCTTTATCACCATACAAAGAATTGAATACTGTGTCAATTGAGGTCGCCAGACCACATCAAAACACGAAAAAATTCAGTGTATGTGGCACAAACATGTTAACCGCTAATATTAGCCACAAAATTCAGCGACTAGACCCAGTGAAGGAACGTTGTGGGTCTTTAGTGTGAAAAACTAAACTTAACCCATGTTTACAGTATCCACAATGCTACATTTGTTCTAGCATACTTTGGAGTACCGTAGTTACGCAACCGTGCGTTTCACATCACACACAAGTTCCTGTCTTACGGTATTACGGTAATGGTAAATTTCGATTTATGGATTTGATCCTCTTCGTTTATTGTGAAAAAACTATGAAAACCTTAGTTTAGATAAGTGTCTATTTTGAAATTAAAAGTTGCTCTGTCTGGCTCATGGATCAGGCTTCAAATGATGGGAAGCAGGTCGTGTTCCGGGGTAGACGGTTGGGTACTGACAGCGGTACTTGGAGAAAATGAATTGACACTTTCCCACAATGCTTTACGTTATCTGACAAGATTCCTCCAGTTTCCGCCTCTGACTATGTGACGTCGCCGACTATGACAAGAGGACGCTAACGGACGAGCTAAATGTTGAACATCGCTGACAGTGAACTCTCACCTGCTGTTGAATCTCTGAGGGTGTTTCTCTCTCATGGAGTGGAAACGATGAGCGATGGAAGCGTCCTGTCACCATGGATACAGTCATGTACAGGCGGTTCCATGTGACAGAGTCCTTCTTGTTTCATCTTGGTGACTTGGCCACTCACCACTCCGATGGAGAAGTAGTTGTTGATGATCTCGTAGGGGACGGGGTCGCCCGCTTCTTGGGGATCGACTGGTATCACCTGAATGCTCCAGCGGTCCAGAGGAACCAGCTCACTCGCTTCAATCTCCCTCAGGATCTCTCTCAGATCGGTGCCCTCGTATCCTGGTGGAGGGTTGAAGCAGGAAAGGTCCATGACATGGTACGGGTGTGATGGGACAATACGTACCAGGGCTCAACCACAGCTACCGTGACTAGTTGGTTCACAATCAGCTGTTTGTCGCAGGCCGTCTGACTTCTTCTACGTTTCCGAAGCGGTGCGCTACTTTAACCCCTGAACACCGATGGTATCACTGCCGAGACGTTTGCGTTGGCATACTTTGGAGTACCGCAAGTACGACCATCAGAAAGCGTCAAATAGGAACTGGAAGCTGAGAAGTGTCACTCTGTTCTTCTGCCTGGTGTGAAGAAGGAGCTAGAAGGAGAAAACATCCACCGGTTCCAAAAGGTTGACAACAGCCATGTTGCTGTCATTATGGTAATGACCCGCCGGCTTCTGACAGCAGAGCGATTGGGATTACCGTAATGACAGCAACATGGCTGCTTTCAAGTTTCCTCCTTCTAGCTCCCTCTTCACCCCAGGTCAAGGAACCGAATGTCACTTCTCAACTTTCAGGAACCGTTGGACGTCGCATAATTACAGAACTCCAAAGATCTGCTCACGTTCAGTTGCTATTGCTTGAAGTAAACAAAAACAAAAACACAGATAACCGGAAAAAAAAAGAAACACTGTGTCGTGATTCAGCGT
Organism: Aeoliscus strigatus; assembly: GCA_901007665.1. Taxonomy (NCBI): domain Eukaryota; kingdom Metazoa; phylum Chordata; class Actinopteri; order Syngnathiformes; family Centriscidae; genus Aeoliscus; species Aeoliscus strigatus. Next base: position 16,875 of record CAAKHB010001220.1, read on the forward strand.
GGACAGACACTCCCGATGGTCTGGGACCTCCACGTTCTAGAGCTCGATGCGTGGGATGGTGTTACCTCCACCCCAGCGGAGACAGCGAGCCAAGTCGTTCCCGGTGCCGAGGGGCAGGACGGCGACTGGAGGACGCACCTGCAGGTCCTCTTTGTCTGCAAGCAGAGGAGTGGTCCTCAGAGAGCTTCATTCAGAGGGTCTCAAACCAAATGTTGTCTCCCAAATCCCTCCTACAGAGGACCTGCAGCGGTACCTATTGCATCCAGGAGCCATCCGACGGTGCCGTCCCCTCCACAGGCCAGGATCCTGTACTTGTGTAGATTCCGGAAGAAATGGAGTCTGAACATGTGTGAAGAAAATGGAAAGAAGTTACACTGGGGACAGCTGACAGTCGCTGTGTGAACTGCGAGTGACAAAGCGCTCAGTACCCCGGGGCCGGGCCTCCGTTGGACAGGTTGTAGACCTGACGTGGGTTCAGCAGGTACTGAAACTTCCGGAGCACTCTGGTGAACAGTCAAAGAGTGTGAAACTGCGTGAAACAGCATCCTGCAAAACGGATATTAAACTGACCTTTCACCCTGCTTTCCCCCACTTTTTGGATTCACAAACACCAGCAGCGGGTGAGTGTCAGGCACTGGGACAATCTGGGAAGAATCAACATGTGAGTGCTCCAGTATGTTAATGTTAGGATGTATTCGCCAAATGTGAGTTGTAAGGGTTAGAACCATTGTCCTAAATGTATATGTGACTTAAACGAGTACAGTGCACATTAACACCAATTTAATTTAATTCAATAAATAAATAAATACATTTTTTAAAAATTCTTTTATTGTATTTACCTTTCATGTCTGCTTTATTATAAGAATTACTATATATTTTATTATTATATTATTAGTATTTTGATTCAGATTCAGATATATCCAGTTTTTTGTTAGAATTTACTGACGTGTCAGTGGGTTGTGGGTTTTTCTCTGAAGACATTCATCCAATGATTCAATCCTTCTATGTTAACTGAAAAACAAAACACCTCCGGTGTCTTTTCTGAATGTGAAAACTGCAGAAAATGTGAAAGAAAGGAACAGTAACGGAGCATTTCCAAACAAAATCATGATGTTAGAGCAGACGACCTGAACGGGAGGTAAAAAAACATTTCAGATTGAGTCAAAGTCAGAGACGAGCAGACCTGCAGGATGTGACCGTCAGGAGTGACGTTCAACAAGCTGGTGTCCTCCTCCTGCAGGAAACACAGAGATTTCATGACCAAACAGGGCGAAGGCCAGAGGCTGAGTGTGAAATCATACGTGACCTTTGACATGGCGTAGATGGCCCACGGAGGGAGGACGTGATCTCTGAACGGGCCGCAGTCACAGCTGGATATGCCCATCAACACGCACTCGTCATGTCGCTGGAGGACACACAGACAGTTGGGATTTGTGGGAATAATATGATGATAATATGATAATATGATAATGAAAATATACAGAACGCAACTGAACGCGTCAAATGTATTCTCAGTAAAAAAAATCTATAATGGGCCGACGTGAAATTGTCAGCAGATGTTGCTAAAGCTAAAGCTTTGTAATTTTTTTTTTTGATAAAAGGGCATCTGCTCCCTTTCATTCAAAATTGGAAATGTTTTTGGAAATTCTTTTTTTTTTCATTCATTTTTATTTCAATGCATTAAATAATAAATGAATTACAAATAATCAATTTAAAAAGCAAATGAGGAAATTTAAATTAAATTTAAATTTAAATAAAAATAAATAAGATAAATAAATAAGTTTGATCTCTTTGTAGGTGTGGATTACGTGGGTTGTTTCGACCTCTAGTGACAGGTGTCAGGTGTCCCATTAAAAACATATTTACTGACGATACGTTGACGCCCCACTGTACAGGTGCATGTCAATGAATTACAACATCATCATTTAGATTTTATTACTTAATATATCTGTTTGCACAGTATGTGTTGAATCTGTATACAAAGATGTGTTTCACTTTTTGAATTGATTGAACCATCCACCTCCATCAGATTCCACACAGGTCCCATGACTTGAAACTGTTTTAGTGTTACTCACCTTTCTAGATTAAAGTCTGTCTGAACTAGAGGGCTGTGAAAACATTGTTTGCGTGTTCCGGACCTCTGGAATCCATTTATTTCCTTTGACAAGAAAATGTCATTTTTTTTCTGCAATTTTCTCAAAAAACGTTATCGGACTAACGTGAAGGAGTCACATAGCATGCGATTCCAGATAATACTGCACGTGTTGATGTCAGCTGATTTGTTATGGCTGTGTCGTAAATCTTCAGGCACTCGTCTGTCACGTCACTCACCATCTCCTGGCACCACACACAGCGCCGCCCGGCCAAAGTTTTGATCTTCTTATGGCAGACGGGGCATTTTGTGGCGTTACAGTCGGTTCGGATCCAGTCATGAGTCGCGATCTGAGACGCAAAGGAGACAAAAATGAACAATGTTGTTGCGAACAGTCAGAATCATCCAAAAGAAACATGATGGAAGTGTTTGAGTGTTTGCCTGCAGGGGAAGGTTTGATTTAAATCAAGATAAATAGGACTTAAAATATTTGACTTTATACACACTGCTGCCTCAACAGGCCAGGATGGAAACTGCATCAACAAAAACAAGTGAAAATTGGGGCAGGGAACAGATGTACAGGCAGACGCCGGCAGCTGTAATCTGCATTTAAGTAACACGGATAGGTTGAACTTATTACTGACTAATGCACTGTGATCTTCCCTCCTGCTAATGTGTGTTTTTGGTGGGAAATGGAATCCTGACGTAGGATTTATCAGTTTGTTCAACTGTGAGTAACTGTGAGGCACAAAAAGCAGGAATCCAAACGTGTTGTCATGCCTCTTACACCAATCTCATCCTTGGATTTGACAAAGGTACGAGCGCAGGGTTCCGGGTTCTTGTTGGCGCACTGACTGTGGACTGTGTACTTGCAACCTGAGGGAAGAAAATCTGAGGATTCGTCACAAAAATCTGAGCTTTCTCAGCTGAAGCATAAAAAGCTTGTTCCTGTTGTTTATATGTAAACACTGCTGATGATATATTCATGCTAGCATACACTGTAATGCGCGTTATTGACACTGTTGCTAGCAAGTAGTAATTCATATTCCTAGTTATTTTAGTGAAAGTAACTTAAAAGAAATGCAATCGCACCCCTGCAATTCAAAGCCAGTAATATTATAATGTAAGAAATTACTTTGAAATGTACAACAACACGTAGTAAACATTGTATTAGGTCGTCTGTGGTCTGAGGTACGCTGCTGCCCCCGGTGGCAGCTCAGATCACTCACAGGTGCAGCAGAGGCCCTGTTTGCCGAGGCCGAGCAGCATGCTCTGACAGACACTGCAGTAGGTCGGCTTGTTGAAATGCTTCATCCGCCAAATATGCTGCCCGTCGCGCTCCGTCATCTGTGGGTGGGAACAGACGAGGCTGTTTTCAAAAACAAAGCAGAGTAAATCAAAGACAAAAAGGGGAGGTGTGGTTGTACAAGGAAACAGAGAAACGGCACAATCAGTCATCATCAGTCATTTGTGCTATTCAGTTATTTCATTAGTGGTACTATGTGTGTTTACGTGCATGAGTTGCATATCACTGTGATATTACATTTTACTTATTGAAAATAAAAAAGAAATAAAAATATTAATAAAATATTAAAAAATAAAATAAATAATATGAATGAATACAAAGAAAAGAAAATACAAATAAACAAAGGGAAAGAAATGTGCAATATATTGGAAGAATCTGGAAATCTGTGCAAAATTACATGTATTTTTTCACCTTCAGTCCAAGTAGTACTAGTAAAGGCACATTGTTCATGCCTCCTTTCACCCATTCCTCCAGCGTGACGGTGCCACTGTCATCCACATCAATCGCTGTCATCATGTCCTTAAGGACCTATGCAAACACAAAAATATCTTGGTTTCTCATCCACAACATCTTTTCACACTGACACTGACTTTTTGTGACGATTTCACATAGTGAAGCTCTTGTTTAGATGTAACTCACAAGATTTTCACTCATGTAAGATATTTTTTTCACTTATAGATGCTGTGGTTGAATCAAAGATATGGAAAAAAAAAAAGCAGTTTCATACAGGTCTCAGCTCGATCACGTCCCAACCGAGGTAATCAGCTGCTCGCATCATCTGGGTGATGATACGATCCACTTCCTGATGGAGACGACAGCATTTACATCAGAGTATCATTTCTAGTTTTAAAATGTGTGTGTGTGCTAAATGCATACTGCCATTGTATCGCTTGCAGATGTAAAAGATGTTTTACAACGAGGTGTAAATGAATTCTGAGCCGTGTGAGACAGGGACTTACACAACTGTCCAGGAGTCCGTTACCATCTTTGTCGTACAGTTTGAAAGTAACTGAAAAGAGCAACACATCACAAATGGAAAAAGACAAAACACAAATGTCAGACAAAGATCTGTGCGTAGATGGAACCTACATTCAAGCTTCTCTCTTGGCTGTCCATCCTCCAGCACCGAGAAGTAACAGGACACATCCCGGAGAAAGACGGCACCTGAGAGAGAGAGAGAGAACGTAGAGTGGTTTTAATTAGAACAACAACTGGATATTTAGTATATGCAAACTGTAGAAGAGGAAGATGTGCTGAATGTGGACAATGCAGAAGAAGAACAACAAGAAAAACAAAAACAAGAAGAAATGCACTGTGGGCAAACTTTGGACGAGCAAGAAGAACAAGATAACAAGATAGAGATATGTAGTGTGAACTGTAGAACAACGAAAAGTACAAGAAGAACAGGACATGTAGAGTGTGCAAGTGGTGGAAGGAGAAGAACAAGAGGAAGAACAAGACGAGGAACAAACGTCAAGTGTGTCCAGACTTTATTTCTTCACTGAGGCCTAAAACATGTTCAATACGGTTTCAAGTCAGACGACTGTTTTGAAGAGTTCTGATCTGAAATGAGTCACCTCCTTTGGGCTGAGGGATCTTTGAGGCGCCTTCCTGCTCCACGCGTTGGAAATAGCGAAAAAGCCGTCTGCAAAAATCGTCGGGAAAGTCTTCGACCTCTAAGTACGTCTTGATGAAGAGACAGAACCCGACGGCGTCGACACACTGCACAAAGAAATCCAACATTGTCATGTTGAAATACTTAAATACTTAAAAAAAAAACCAAACAAACAGAATGTGCAATTAACAATTTACAATTCATGTTTTACACATAACGTAACTATGGTGACAGTTTGCATGCAGTGTTTGCATGCAGTTTGTTTGTATATATAAACCTGACACTGGCATGTATATTTGTTCTGATTACCTGTCAATAATGTACCTGTCTACACCTTATTTCTTCTTCCTTGTATTTTTGCCTCTATTCTTGTGTTTGATCTCAAAGAAACATCATTTCACACTAATGTTTAATGACAAATAAAAGAGTCGTATGACATTTCCTTGATTATATTCATGAAGTAAAAGAGGGCAGACGTCCCCTGAGGATTTAGGGTTGTTGTTTCCGCTTTGGAAAACAGCTCCACACCCAACTGCAAGTTTTTTTTCCTTCCCACGCAATATGGCAGAAGAAGACACTGAAAACAAACACTCCTTGGCAGAGATGATTTCAAATTTCCCACGTCTGATGAATAACGATCCCACACAGTCTTTGTGTTTCTGGAACGTTCTTGTGAATGTGTTGTGTGTCTGTTCGCTCTGTTTGCACAGATGTTGCTGCTGCTGTGCGCCTCACCTCTCCTGAGCTGTGCTGAGCCAGTCGACCGCCGGCGTGAAACTCCTTGATCACGTCCTTCACCCTCAAAGTGCTATCTGCAGAGTTTTAGGAACGAAAACACAACAACAACAACAACAACAACATGAGTTCAGTTTGCTGTGTTTTTACATATCAATCTATCTGGGAAAAAATGATGAGAGAGATGTTGGGAACAGAGATGTGTGTAAAACAAGAAAAAGACTGATTTTTTTTTAACCTTTTAACCATTTGACCCATGATGTGAATATGCTACCACACACTGTTACATCCAAACATGCTAGCACACAGTTTTCTCCCCCCACACATAAACATGCTAACACACACAGGTTACACCCAAACATGCTAACATACACAGTTTTATACATCACCATTGTAACACACAGTGTTTCACATAAACATGTTATCACACACAGTGTTATACCTATACATGCTAACACGCAGTGTTACACATAAATATGCTAACACGCACAGCGTTACACATAAACACCAGATTATACTATTACACATAAACATGCATTTTCGAGTTGTGGACAGTAAGTCACGTGAACACCAATGAACTCTTCAGAATCCAAGATGGCGTCAGTAGCGTCATCTGTCAGTATAAATTGTTTTTATTGTTTTTGTATAAGTTTGGTTTTCTGTGTCTGTTTCAATAACTTGTACACACACAACTTTTTTATTCGTTGTCACTGGGAATGTTGTCATGGTGTCGTTGTATGTATTGTTATTATGTGTTGGTTAAGCACTACAAGAACAGATGTGAATAATGTCTTTTTAGTGACTTACTGTTGTGATGAAATTGGAACAAAAACAACTCAATTTTCAAACTATGTCCTGCAGTATGTGCCCCCGAGTTACGACCTTTATGAACACAAAGAAAGTTCATGTTCACATAGTCAGTAATTGAGGATGGAATGGATGTGTGTGTGCGCGCACACACGCGTACACGCGTCTTTCAGTGACAGACGTAATGGAGATGAGAGCAGGTGTAATTATCCATTCCCCCATTATCCAGCAAACACTCTAAAAGCCTACAGACCCATTTCATTTCTTTCAAAGCCTCTGAGCGAACAGCAGAATATTTTTAGCCACTTTTCTGCTTCCTGCCAACACGCCCATCAAATTCTGCATCAGCTGCCTCCAGCTCACATCGGGCACTTAGCATATCACGTCTTGGTCTTCTTGATTTGTTTTTGTTTTTTTTAAACATTGAAAGCACATTTGTATGACGCTGCTCTCAGTTGTGTCGTGACGTACCAATGGATTGAAGTCAAAGTCAATGATGAAGGCAGAACATCATCAATCCCAAATTGATCAGAATCCACACCAACAATTACAGTTGTAATGAGCAATCTTACGTACAATAGTCTGTGCAAATGAATAAGATGAAGCTGATACAACCATGCAAATGCTTGGAACCAGAGGTACTTAATGTGCAAGTACATATGCGTTTTATTGTAATTACCATCCACAGCCACTGTCTCATCTGCTCTTAGACGCATCGATGCACATCTGTTCATTATCCACCGATCTCAGACGTGAGACTGCATGTTTTTCTAATATTTGTAATGTGTCTGTTCTGTGAGTTATGTACTTACTGATACAGTCGACGTTCACGCTAAATACACCTTAAATAAATACACCTTTTTATTACTTTTTTAACATGTAAAAAAGTAATCTCCCTCAGGTGATTATCAAAGTCCATCCATTTGTCCATCAATGAATCTATGTATCTCTCTCTCTATATATATATATCTATCTCTCTGCCCTATACATAGTTTCACTGGTAAACGTCATTCCCCTGTTCACAGGGCAGCGGTATTGAGGGCTGACACTTACATTCCATGTAGTGCTGCAGCTGGATGAAATCCACAGGTGTCAGAGTTCCTTCGGCGTCATCGCTTGAAGCCATTTTTCTTCCGCTGAGTGAATGGAGCAGAGCACAGTAGGTCAGTGGTCGTTACAGTAACGTGAACTGGTTTGTCTTCATTCCTGGTAATGATCACACAAGTCAAACACGCCTCTCTTTATGACACACACACACACACACACACACCACCTGGGGGAAACGACAACTCAACTGACGTAGAAGAGACACAACATGATAAAGTTTCTGAGACAGATGCTGGAAGCTGGAGGCCACTAATAACATGACATGTCTGTCATCATCTGATAGAACTGACTTCTTCCACTTCAGGAACTTCTGCTGTGTGTGACGAGAGGAGGACTGACCCCTCCAGGCTTCTTACCGTGTCTTTTCCCTCCTCTGTCCCCAGCACACAGCTCCACAGCAAGAGGCTGGGATGAGTCCCTCAACTGTAGCCGGCGCAAGTGAATGGTGGCTGGGGCGGTATTAGCGGATATACCAGATTAAGACCTGGGAGGAGGAGGAGGAGGAGGAGGAGGAGCTTCCAGTGACATAATTACAGCAGGTGGCACTGTCAGCATGCACGTGGATGCAGACACACATTTGATCTATTCCAGCACATTAACAGGTCAACTAGGTTTAATGGATGAAGTGCGGTGAGGAGGAAGACCGACTGTGGCAGCAGACACATTCTACTTCTTCTTATATGTCCAGTACTCCGACTATATACTGCCACATAACAAAATCATCATATTCTATATAACGTTAGATGTGTATGCTGTGTGATGGGGAATAACAGAGGTGTATATGGAAGTAGAAGATTTGTGGAATCGATCAATAAATCAATCAGACTTTACTGCTGATTTCACTTTTCATCCAAAAGAAATGTAGCACACAGTGCTTTACAAAATAAACGCGAGCAAAACAAAGCAGAAATTAAATGCAAGATCATACACTCACATACATACACACACACACACACACACACACACACAAGTGTGTAGATTGTGATGCCGATATGAGGAAACACCAGAGACTGAATAAAATCAAATACAAAATGAATAAAACAAGGTAAACAAACAAAAACCTGAGTAAATAAGATTAAAAGATGATAAATAAATTCCAACATTCATTTCAAATAATACAAATAGTAATAAAAGTAAAAGAGTAATAGTTCAAAGAATAAATTTAAACCAGAATTAAATTTAACTTTAAATTTGGAGATCAGTTCTCTGAACTGTGATTAGATATGTTGAGGGTGCGTCGGACACACACTCTAAAGATAAAATACTACTAACTGAGGCACAGGCTGAAAAGAATTTTCAGGAGAGGCAGTGACCCTGTTACAGTCCAAAAATAATGCCAGTGTAAATTTAAAAGAAATCCTTCGAATCAACTCTTGGCTTCAACAATATCAGTACTCCACATAAATCTAAACAAATTAAAAGGAAAAGAGAAATTGGCAAAAGTATTTTGAATGGAACTGTTTCATATTCACTGTCGAAATGTAGAGGGGATCATTTTTCATCAGTGAAATATTGTGGTCACATGTTTATAATTTATTTATTTATTTAGGTCTTTTCACAATAACACAACATATCCAGCAGATGTACAGTGTACCAACAAAACACTTTCAGTGAACCGCAAGCTAGCGAAACAGATCAGAAAACAAACAAGTTATCTGAATAACCTTACTTTTAGAAATCCTTTTAAATGATTGCATATACTCATATCCTCCTTTATTCTTCCTCCATTATTATGAATTCTCTGCACTTATATCCGAAATCCAACAAATCCAAGTGAAATGTATCAGGTTTTGAAAGTCCACAATCAAAATACTCTGCTGTCATTTTGTGAGCGTCTCTTCTCTTGGCCAGGAGAGGGCGCCAATACTGCTGCAGCGGTTTATTAACAGGAGAAGAAGAATTGCCACTCCACGCAAGTGTTTACGTTTCCCCACTTCCGGTAGCCGTCCGGAGCGGTCCGACGGTCGCTAAATTGACATCAAATCCCAAATTCCGACAAGAGACCCGTGGCCATGTTTGTCGTATTTAACGTAAATTATTAGAAATGGCAGACAGATAAACGTCATCTGGGTTATTCTCGTCGGCGTCGTCTCGCGAGTTTTCCTTCATTCTTCGCAGGCTAAGCTAAAGCTAACTAGCTGTGTTCAGCGGCAGTGGACACAATTCAATAAAACAGCACCTGTCCCGTGTTAATTCAGCTATCACGTCATGGCTACTCGGCGTCTGACCGACGCCTTCTTGTTAATGCGGAACAATGCGATCCAAAACCGGCAGATATTGGCTGAGCAAGTGAGTACATACGACCCCCGTCTGAGTACACGTAGCAATGCTGCGGTGAGTGGTCTGCCTCGTTTTGACATCTTACTGTGTTTGCATGTAGCCAGTTAGCTGCTAGCTAGCTAGTCTAATGTGTGCTAGAGGAAAGTACAATCCAGGCAGATTTGGGTCGGCGGTGGTTCTATGCCGGTACTTCACGCCAGGACTGACTCCTCATGAAACGGTGGGGTGATGGGGGGAGTGACTGTTTATATGTGGTGATATTTGAGGTTATGTTTTGCTGGTTTTGCTGTTCGCAGATTCGTCGTTTCGCGAACATCCACCGGTTGTCATTGAAGTTAGATATTGAACAGAAAAGTAAATACACCAAAGCACATCCGTTTTAAATAACTGCATACTGTGCATTGGTTAGTTAGATATACATTAAATCTGTTAATCCACATCAGCTCACACATGATTGTGTCAGGGTCCAACCCCAGAAATACCATGTATGTGAACAAAAAGTACTGAGTGTGCACACAGCAAAGTCAGTAATACAAATCACACTCACAACAAATGTTTTTTTTTTCTATATGTACCAGGCATTTTTTCTGACAGAGGCTATTCTAACATCTGCAGTCAGGAGAAAGTAATAACTTAGCTAAGATCCTGAATGTTTTTTTCTTTTTTTACATATAATATAACAAAACCAGGAGCAGAATTACCACAAATGTCACCAGTTATAACTCGTCTGTCCAAATCAGTGTGTTTCTGTGTATTTACTTTACACTTCAGGAAAGAACTATGGTTTCAGCTTGAGACTCATAATCAAGATTTTCTCGCAGCTCATTGTGGCAACATCTCACTGTTTGTCCTTTTATTTACCCCTCAAGCCTGTGACCTGTAGATTTTACAAATATGTGCTACAGAACACTGAATACAAGTCCTGTAAGTGACAGACAGAGCTTGATTATTCATTAAAGCTTCTCAAACATCTGGGGCTTCCCTGTCTGACTTTTTGTCTCCTGACGCTGGATCTCAAAGACACAATGCTGTTCCTTATTATTTATTTTTATATAACAGCTGCCTAAAAAAACCCCACTGAGATCCATTGGAGAATATTCCGGAACTTATATCATGGGAAAGTTAAGCTGCCATTTAAGTTTTTGATTAAATTAAATGATATCAAATGTGTAAGAATAAGATGAAACTTTTAATTCACATCATTTGTTTGAGGCCTGAGAGAGCAAAGGCTGTTGTTTGTTTTTTCTTCTCGTCTGCACGCATTCAGTTCAGATGCAGATGGAATCCTTCAAAGTCTCATTTCGCTTTTTTTTTTTTGAGTCACTTTTGACAATCACTGAAAAGCAACACTGGACGGAGAATTGTGTCTGATTGTGTTGGTGCTTTTCTCCTCAGAGAAAAGTTATTTTCAGTGAAGCCGATGAAACGCAGGTTGAAATACCCGTCCAGCATGTGCAGGTTCAGTGACAAACCTTGAGTTTGTTAAAGCTGGAATGAGGTTTTCTGATACTCTGAGTTCAAACTCATGAACACAATAAACTCTATCATTGTGCTATTATTAATAACAACAATATTGTCACATGCATTTATTAATAATAATAATAACCTAATTGAACTAGAGTGTTCCTCATTCCAGGATGAACTAACTCAGGGTTTGACCTGAGTAAACTATGTGTGACTCCAGAGCTCGTCTCCATGACAACAGTTTACGCCATCTTTCAGGAGAACGCAGCGGCACTCAATGCCTCTGGTGGGACTGCTGTTGTTGAGTTTTGTTCGTAGATGTTGTCGGAAGTAGTTGGACTGATATATTTGGTGAAAGTGGTTTCAGTTCGTCACTGTAAAAAGTGAACGTCTTACTAAGAATATCGGTTTTGTTTCTAATCTTCTCAGAAAATTAGTTCATAATGTCTAATTACTAGTCAGCAATCTTTTTACACTTGAAATCAAATCATGGAAATAGGTCAACTGTTGTGAGTGTGACTGACTTTTCTCAGTGGGTTTGCGCCTCGGTGGTTTTCTGGGTCTTATCCTCTGTTACTTGTCTCTCTTTCCTTCTTCTCTGTCGGATGGAACCACGTCTGTCTGCCGTCTGTCGCGTTAGGAGCTGGATGAGGTACAGTCGACAGTACTTCAGCCTCCTAGAGCCCAATCTGTCTACGTCAGCTCATATTCCAGACAGTTAATCCCCGCCTTGTGTTTTGAAGTTGGCCGACGACCGGATGGCACTGGTGTCAGAGATCAGTCTGGATCCCGAGGCGGCCATCCACGTCACCAAGAAACTCCCTCCCAAATGGATCGAGGGCATCGACGAGGTAAAACCCCACTTACACCACTTCTAGCTCCACAGCTCCAGATGGTCTGAAAACGCAGCGGTGTGCCTCTCAGATCCAGTACGAAATCACGCGGGTTCGGCAGAAGATGAGAGAACTGGCTTTGCTCCACGACAAGCACATGAATCGTCCCACGCTGGATGACAGCAGCGAAGAGGAGCACGCCATCGAAATCACCACACAGGAGATCACACAGGTAGACGTCAGGTCGTCTGCAATTCTCTGTTTAAGATCCGTTCACCTTCCCATCATAAATCCACTTTTCGTTGTTTCTGTCAAGTGACAGCTCCAAGAGCTGTGGCAGTCACATGACACAAACAGTCCAATCACAGGAGGTCCTGTCACAGAAGCATAAATTGGGCTTAAAATATATATTTTCTTTATTACAAAGATGTATTTTTATTTTTTTTTTCCCTTTTTTTTAATTTCTTCAAATTTATTTGTATTTAATTGTTTAAAAGGGACAGATTTCATTTCCAGCTTCTGTCCCTTGGCCGGTGTCGTTGGTTCCTCTACCTGAAAGAGAAGTTCAGGTGTTGTACTTCACATCCATGTTTCTGTCATTACGGTAATGACTCGCCGGCTTCCGACAGCAGAGTGAATGGGATTACCGTAATGACACGGCAGGATCCGACGGACATTTCCTCCTTCTAGCTCCTCCTTCACACCAGGTCGAGGAACCGAGTGACACTTGTCAGCTTTCAGGAACCGATGGACGTTTTCTGAGCCCAAATAGTCACATCATTACGGTACCCCAGTGGATTTTGGTGTGGGTGTTGAAGGTGCGTCCCTCTGTGTGCGTGCAGATGTTCCACCGGTGCCAACGGGCGGTGAGCGGCCTTCAGTCCCGCTGCGGCCGCTGCACCGAGCAGGAGGAGCGTCTGCTGAGGAACGTGGTGTCGTCTCTGGCTCAGAGTCTGCAGGACCTGTCCACCAGCTTCAGACACACTCAGTCCAGCTACTTAAAACGTACGTCACAGAACGACGGCAGCCGCCCGCCAGCACCACCTCCCACATTCTCATCTCCCACCGCCGTGTGTTTCAGGGATGAAGAACCGGGAGGAGAGATCCAAACACTTTTTTGACTCAGGACCTCTGATGGAGGAGGACGAGGATTTAGCCGTGTACGACAAGGTGAGCGGCCTTCCAACAAGGGAGTGACGGGAGTGTCTAGAACAGAAGACGTTCTGATGTTTTGTTGTTGAAAGGATTTAAACTGAATTTAGAAGGTTGACAATCCGATAAATGACTATTTCAAATGAGTAGAACTGATCACCATTGTCAGACTCGATAACCACGAGTTGGTGCGTGATGATCCATGTTTGGTCGGTCAGTTTACTAGTTTACTTATACCAACTAAATATTATTTCTATACTAATATATTACTATCAATGTAAGAATAATTTTTGAATATTTGGGGGGGGGGGTGGTTTGATAGGTCAAATATTAACAGGTGTGGAAAATTGGTTCTTGTTTTCTGGTTAAGTAATTACCTGTTTGCGCTCACCTGGACAAATGTCATTCTCAGACTCGTGATAATATTTTTACTGTTAATGGAACACGACCGTAGCAGTCCCAAACACTTTATTTTACCATTCATGTTTTTAACGTTAATTAAGACTTTTAGACTGAACATGAACATCATTATTATTATTTACAAACAGTTCTTTTTCCATTTTATTTTATTTATCAATATTTTTATATCATTTTGTGGAGTTGGTTTGATAAATATGAACAACTGTGAGAACCCGTTCCCCGTTTTCTGGTTAATAATGAACTGTTGAACGGAGGTGATGGACGTGTAGCAGAGTTTCATCAGTGTGATCTGGAGCGTCAGAGAAGATGAAGGGGAAACAGCAGATGGTGTTTCTGCCGTCACAAATTTTTGGAACGAGGAGTGAACACGTCGGTCTTCCTCCGTCCTCAGGGCTTCACCGACGACCAGCTGATGCTGGTGGAGCAGAACACGGTGGTGGTGGAAGAGCGAGAGCGAGAGATCCGACAGATCGTTCAGTCCATCTCTGACCTCAACGAGATTTTCCGGGATTTGGCCGGAATGGTGGTGGAACAGGTATGTGATTGTTCCAGAAAGCCACTCTCTTAGCCTCATGCTAACTGGCTAACAACAACAACAACAGCAGCAGCAGCAGCAGCGTCCGGTTCCGTTCACCTTCTCCTCCGTCATTGTCTTCGTCTGTTAGTTTCCGTTGTCGGTTTTGTGTGAACAGAACATGATGTGTAACAAGCTCGTGTGAATAGGACAGATTCTTTCCTGCCGAATTTGTCCCTCGGACACGTGACCAGAACGTTTACGGCAGGAGGCTTTGTTGTTCAAAAATCAGACAATCAGTGTTCACACAGTGAGAAAATAGAAGTTATCAGTATCGAGAACAAAAGAGGAGAGACTGATAGAATTTTAATAGTTTAATTTGACCCCCGTTTTAATAATAAATACATATTGTAATGTAATAATAGTTAGTATTAAAGTATTAATAAGAATACTTTTAATATATTTTTGCAGAATATCTGATTGACTCAATTTAATTTTAACATGCAAAAGTGGGAGTTTATTTGAAAATTTCCACTTATGTATTTGCGACTAATTAAATTTCTATTTATTCAATTATTTTGGCGGGGTGGGGGTGACAACTTTATTTTTACAACGATGGTTATTCTTTGCCTCTCTGCCTCTCAACCTCACTTCAGTGGGGTCTCGAGCAAAACCAGATCATTCTCTGGGAAGCTGACTGGGTTTCGACACCCATTGTGTGTTTCTGTGTCAGCGTTCCGGCTCCACCCACAGGTCTGGAGGATGTACTACAGCGTGTTCCCTGCGTTTGTGTGGTTCATAGAGTTCTTCTGTTCTTCCAGGGAACCGTTCTCGACAGAATCGACTTTAACGTGGAACAAGCTTGTGTGAAAACAGAAGACGGTTTGAAACAGTTACAAAAGGTAAACGTAAAGCTCAGCTTTTCCACGACACCGTTCCAGCTCCACTCCCTTTGGTTCCATACTTTTCCGTCACAGTGCAGTTCCTCCTCGGTGTGACTTCTGACGTCACAGCAACGGCTGCAGGAAACTGCCGTGACAGCACGATCACTGCCTCAAGTAAACTGCTGTCGTTTCTATAGCAACGTGCCGTAAAATGGAACCGCAGCAAACCCACCAGAGAACTCAACTCTTCTCATCCAGGAATCTCTGCAACACGTGCTCTGGAGTTCCTCTGTGTGGTTTTGTTAGCATAGCATGTAGCGTAGCGTTTCAAGCTAATGTTTTCCCGTTCATCCTCCATGTTAGCATGTTTGATGGCTGTATACAGCCACAGACACGCCAAATGAAACGCTTTTTGCAAAACGGTAGACAGCGGCTGCCAAAATGAAACCTGAAATAATGACAAATTGTAGATATAAAATATAATTTCACCCTAAATTTTCCCATCAAGTGGCCGATTTTGACTCGTGTTTTAAACTCAGTCGTCATGATTTATCGACGTGAACCACCTAGTTGATACGGTCTCTTCCACTGTGTTTAGAAAAAAATAAAAGAGAGAGAGAGATAGAAGCTGATGGTCGTTTGTATTTGTGTTTATTTGTTTTATATTTATTTATAGATTTCCCGCTATTTCATTCTTTATTTTTAATTTTATTGTTAACTTATTTACTTATTTTTTGGGATGGAAATGCAAACACAGGCGTGTGGAGTCGAGCTGGAACGGCGCCGTCGAATCATGGTGTTTGGACTCGATGTGTTCCACCCATTTGAAATGACTGACGTGCTGATGTTCCTTCCAGGCGGAACAGTATCAGAAGAAGAACAGAAAGATGCTGGTCATTCTGATCCTCTTCGTCATAGTCGTCGTTCTAATTATTATTCTTTTTGGAACCAAGTTTTAATTCTACATTCCTCTGGCTCGTGTTGTCTGTGTGGATGTTTGTTGTGCGTCTGTGTGGACTTCTTCTTGAAAAAAAGAAGAAAAAGAAAGAAAAACTCTGAAATGAATAAATTGCCTTTCAATCTCACCAGGAAACGCAGACGAACATCCCCTTGCAGGTGCACTTAAGTTTTTTAATGAGTTGAATCAAACAATCTGTCTGTCTGAGCTGCATGTGGGAACGGAAACGGAAATTATCCAGCGTTGCATCATTTCTGTCCGTCGTCATAGCAAACATAGTTTGACGACAAATGTTTGTGAAGGAAATCCGCAGCTGATTTCATGTCTGTGTACTGGCCCAGTATTTCACCTCTGAAGACTGTTTTTTTTTTTGTTTTTTTGTTTTTTTAATATATTGCAGCTGTACCGGCAATTCATAGAAACATCATTCACCACCAAAAATCTTCTTCTGTGAAAGGACCACCTGCTTTTAAAACCCCTTCTCTTCCTACGGCTCGTGTGCATAAGGAGGTTCAGTCATTTTAAAATCTCCCGTTTCACACCTGCTGCACTTTGTCAAGAAGTGCTTGTTTTAAAACACTTGATTGTATTTTTTTTTCTTTTTTTTTGTGGTCTTTGCATAAAGTTCTACCTTTATTTTGAACTGCAGTTTGCACATATTTGTGGCCTGAGCGCGTGCAGAGCATCGTGTTATGGATGTAATACTACTGTCATCTGTTTGATGAGAAAGAAATTATTTATTTTTAGTAACTAGAAATAATCCAGTGGTTTTAGAGGCGTTGGTCGTATCTGAACTCTAAAACCAGCGGCCGTGTTCGCCACTCCACTGAGGAAACTGTGATTCAGTCCAACACAAGCAGCCATAAGAAGACGAGTTTGTTTTTTTTGTTTTTCTCCTGGAGTCGACAACCTCCGTTGTATTCTACTTCACTCCTTCCATGTCCTACTGTTCTCTGGAGACGACAAAGAGCTTTATTTGACATATCTGTACATTTTATACATCTATTAATCATCTGTGGTTGATGTGAAGCTGTGTGGAGATGGTCCTCATGGAATGTGAAGAGACGGTCTTTTTTTAAAATAAACCTGGAATGATGATGGTGTTTTCTGTGTTGTGTGGAAAAAAATAATACAGTAGATGAGAATTTGCTTCATCTAAAAATGCTATTGAAACAAAAAATAAACATGATGAAATACCACGCGGTAAATAATGAAAATAAGTCAAACGTACATTCCTCAAATCACAATTTCTGTACCGATTGTGAAACTAAATAAAAAATAACACCTGCAATAGCAATAGCACCTGTTCTGAGCATAGACATACAGTATATACACAAGGTCCAGATGCCTCGAGGAGGAGCCTACAGCGGCGTTCATGACGGATTTACAAACGGTTTGGTTTATTACAAACTATATTAATGTGGCTATGATACAGGGATGATTGGACATGTTGAAATTGCTGCGTTTCTTTTCACGACTTAATCGTGCAACTCCTTTTTCTTCTGTAGAAAGTTGACCATTAACGTTTCTGAATGCTTGCTGCATGTTGTCATCAGCTCCTTCCTTCCATAAATTACACACTCGGCTGAGACCTGACCATTCATTCATTCATCATTCTTCCGTTTATTCCGGTTACGGGTCGTGCCAAAAAGCGATTCCCTGCCAGAATCTGACTTTACCGTCGCAGGAGCTTGCACAGCAGCCCGTTGAGCGACAGCGCTGAAATGTCAAGACTTCCTTTGGATTACACATCTTAAAAAGTAACGTTTGTTGTTATGTAGTTATCACAACTGTGCCCGAAAGAAGTGTAGATTGTAGCGAAATCCGGCGAAACGTCTTTACAGGATGTTCTTGGTATGTCTGATGCCTTTGTTTAGCCCCGTCTCTGGAAATTAAAGTATGAAGAATGTGATGTATGGGTGTTTCAAATAAAGAAATGATCACTTTTGCAATTATTCTGGTAACTGCATTTTTTATTTGATCTGATCACCGCCCTATGGCACACAATTGTGGGAAAATTCACTTGAATACAAATTCAGACAAACAAGAATGACACATTTACTTTATTTTCAATTCCTATATTCGTATGAATGACATTTATTATACATTATATATATTAAAGGCAAACCTGAGGACATAAATATTTAAAAACCTGTTTAGGATAATGGATGGACAGACAGGACCACCTCAGCCAATTGGAGACCAGAGTTCAAACCCCAACAAGATAATTTAAGATGAACAAATACAATAAATATTAAACACATTTTAATAATAAATATAGATATAATATATAAAAATGTGATTTAAATGTATTTTGGTCTTCTAAAACCTAGCTTAAGATTAAATATGTTCTGACTATATGACTGATTATACATTAAAAACATTTTAAAACATGTTCTCAGCATACTATCATTAAAGATAAGAGATGTTAAAACAATCACATTTATTTAAAACTTGCCGACATTTGGTTTGACTTCACATTTGGTTTGACTTCAGTAACTTTAGTAACCCCAAATTAGACACTGCATTCAAACTTCTGCCTTGAAGTCTCAGTAACAAAGTTTTAATCCACATTTTTCAACAGCATTGTTACATTTTACAACATTTCAAAACTTTGTTTCCGTGGCGCAGGCCTTGGACTTTGAGGTTCCTCCTCTGCAGCAGGGCGGACGCTGTGCAGAGGATGAAAAAAAAAGTTACCCATGTAAAATCAGTAGTTATATGGGAATAAACTTATTGGCATTTGTTGGGAAAAAGGTGACACCCGTGCCCAAAAAGTGACATGCAGCAGATTTAGGAGTGAAATAGAAAAAAAAACACATTGACTGTCATACCTGGAGAAGGGAGAGCTAAAAAACAAACAGAAGAGATGCACCAAGGCAAAAAGCAGCTCTGGTGACTCTGGTGACTTTGTTCATGTTCAATCCTGTCGACAGTGTTGCGTTTGTCCAACTCCAGTGACACATTGAGTGAAGTCAAACCAAACGTCTTCAAGGTTTCATACGTTTGATTTCAGATCAACGCTTTCACTGAAGTTACACAGCAGCTATATCTGTCACACTTTGTGTCACTTCGGTCAAACGCTGACCTTTGACACCTTGTCGTGCACACCGCAGTCTTTGCTGCTGACTCTCCTGTAAGAGTCCATGTCCGTCAGTGTGCAGTGTCAAGGTGAGTTACGGAGTTCCCGCCCACCGATAGAAAGACGTTTGTCATCGGGGGCCAGTTACAGATTCAGGTTCAGCAAAAACGCTACGTTTGTTCCAGTAGGAATGAGCAACGTGCTGCAGATTTGTCTGATCCCAGATTTACCAGACAAACTGAAATCAAACGTATGAAACCTTGCAGACGTTTGGTTTGATTTCAGCAAGTCGGTCCATCTGAAATGAAACGTTACCTACAGAACGCTCTGATTTCTACTTTTGCAAACGCAGACGTCTCCCTGAACTCCTCCTCTGGAAAAGGCCCCGGATGACAAAGGTCATTCAATCGATTGGGAAGAAACGACGTAACCCACCTTCACATTGAACGCTGATGGATGTGAACTCCTACAGGACAGACGACCACAAACACTGCTGTGTGCGCGAGCGGGCGTCCAACTCAGAGATCTCCCGTATGAGTACCTGACTCTCCAGCTGATCGCTGTCCTCCTACAAACTACTGAGACTTCACGTGTGAACTCCTGCTCTGCTTCCATCTAAAGTTACTACACGTTCATTCAAAAACTGTGGCAGACGATCACTCCCCTGAATGTAGACGGCAGCCGACGGTCAAT
>CAAKHB010001222.1:7692-18138 GCA_901007665.1 Aeoliscus strigatus
ACAGGGCTGATTACAATTTTACTTCCATGTCACATAACAGCAGTAGTGAGAGCGTGCACGCACATACACACACACACACACACACACACACACACACACACACACACACACACACACACACACACACACACACACAGTATAGGTTTGAGGACAATCAGCATGTCACTAGTTTTGAATTACAACCGTTTGCGCTTACAATGCATTTTTGTTATGTTCACTAGATTTGTTGCTGCAGTTGCTTTCAGACATACTGTAAGCAGCTGTTATACATTTTATATATTTAATGGACTTCATGGACTTCATCCAAATCCCCTTAAGTTACAAGTCATATTTTTAGTGTAGACAGCACTTTGCCAAGCATGTCCTACAACGTAGTGGATGACTGACAGAAGTAACACACCGAGCTGAATTATTTCTGGGAAAATTTATTTAGCCAATAAATTTGACTATGATTTAAGCTTCAGTAAAAAAAATGACTCCCATCGACCACGGTGACCTCAGCTCATTAAGTTAAAGCTCTAACAAATGTACTACTGTTCCCATTGCAAGGACATCGTATGAGATATTACCTGGCGTGTACACTATGTTTGACTATACATTATCATCTTGTGGTGAATTCCTAAGCACATGCCAACAGTCATTCCAAGGTTACTCCACACACACACACACACACACACAGCTATGTCCTTAGTTTACATTTACATGCATACTTGTTGTTTTGTAAATAAATAATCATCATCTAACCTCAGTAACAATTACATGTTACTTGTTCCTTCAGTATTTTTCAAATTAATTTAATGACATTCTTTCTTAAAACAACCTGTGCATCAGATAAAGCTGACATTCAATTTGTTGTGCTTCAAATTAAGTCCCCAACAGCAGATATGGGGAAGTTTATTTGGGCACCCACAATCCAACACATCCATCTCACTGTATTTACCCGCCAGCCCTTCACTTCCTACTGACCAAGACAATCAGTCCTCCTGACCTGGCCTCTGCCCTTTCCCCTCGGTATCACCTGCCATAAACGTCCAGCGTTTGAACAAGGCATTCTTAGTCAGGGTGAGGCAACAATCTGTATCAGGAGGCAACAGAGGCCCTCAGGGAGAGCTGGAGCCGACCCCATCTTTGCTTTATGGTGCCCATTTAAGACGGCAGTGTGTAGGCGTGTGTGTGTGTGTGCGTGCATGTGTGTGAGCAGCAGAGAGATATTTAGACAAGCAATAACTCGAGTCCACTGCTGGAATCCAGCTGGCTCCACAGCGAGCTAACCATCAACTAGTAATGAGGTCCTGAGACAGATGGATAGGTGTACATGCAGACTGGCAGATAAAAAGACACTCACAGATTGATGGATGGAATGAAGTGGAAACATTACGGACAGATGTCTGTTAGTCAGAGAAAACATTTACGTGTGAGCTAATAAATAGTAGTATACCCTTTACCTCCCTGGAAGCAATAAAAGCAGAGAATCACAAATGCACCAAAATTTGACAGATTTGCTCAGTTCTTCATTCAAGCTGAGAGCAGAAATAGTTTTGAACTGTGAAGATGCAGACAGATGTTATATATGGCTGACTGATGCGTCTTCACAAGGGCTGTCAATCTATGATCCCATTTTAATGTCATTCATTACATAAATATTCACGTATTTAATCCTCAGATTCCGTCTATTATGAATATTACTACAAGCATAATTGATAACCTTATTGTTATTATTATTATTATAAGTATTGCCATGCTCATTCCGTCCACTACATATTTTCAAACGAAAGCAAACTCATTGCTGTTAATGTGTCCTAGTCAAAAACATATTGACTTAGTGCTATTCACTACATATTCTAACTTTCCAAATGAAATAAAAAATATTCTTTAGAAATAATGTTTTATGATGTGTCTTGCGTTTGCATCCATGCAAGATTTGGGTTTGTTTTCTCACAAACTCACCTAGTCAGACAGTAACTTGGCTTTGATACACACCTTCCTTCAGGTGCTGTGTCTTATTGGTATGGTTTAAATTATTAACATGCGGTTACACTTACAAGTTTTAAACCGTATTGCCATTGCATGTATGAAATTTGCAGTTAGACGCTGGTATCAAATGACAATTACCCGTTTCAAAGACTGCTTTTCTCAGGAGTGTTGTTTGGACAAACATTAAAAAGGACCATTTCTTGTTCCGTATTATGACTGTCATTTGATTCGCTTCTTTGCTGTGGTTATACTTGCTGCGGCCACCATCAAGCAGCCCTACATCTAAGAACGTAATACAAGCGGGTTATCCACAGCATCTTATTTAAAAGCATTGGGCCAGTGTTGCACGCACTGGCATGTTTGCTTACCACCATTTGAGGCCACCTGAGTGCTAAGACAGTTGCCACAGCTTTGGCAACGTTGATCATTTTCAGGCAGGACGCCAGAACCATAGTGTTTCACCAAATCCATTGACCGGAGCATTTCAGTGTC
Organism: Aeoliscus strigatus; assembly: GCA_901007665.1. Taxonomy (NCBI): domain Eukaryota; kingdom Metazoa; phylum Chordata; class Actinopteri; order Syngnathiformes; family Centriscidae; genus Aeoliscus; species Aeoliscus strigatus. The sequence continues at coordinate 10,159 of CAAKHB010001222.1, forward strand.
AGCAATAGTAAAACCAGCATTGTCAGGTAAACAAGGAGGAGGTGATTCAAATTCACCCTAGAGTGTTAGATACTCCCACACAATCAAATCCAACACACCCTCAGTCCCTGGAAGGAAAGGAAAAGTCGTAGTAAATTTGTTACATGCTCAGCAGGGGACATGTGCAGGACTGAAGGGACTGTGTGTGTGTGTGTGTGTGTGTGTGTGTGTGTGTGTGTGTGTGTGTGTGTGTGTGTGTCTGTGGTGGGGCACACTACAGCACTACAGGAAACCAGCCTGAGCTCCAAAGCAGGAAAGACAACACCATGATTTCAGCGTGAAAAGGAAGTGCGAGTATTTCCCCTTTTCCACTTTACAGTTCTGATACTACTCGGCTCTACTAGACTTAAAACTCCCCCTACCTCCTCTGCCGAGGTTACAAGTGAGCTGAGCTGACAATAAAATGGGACCTCTATAGATTATTGGCCTATGATTGGACTAAAGACAGTGTTCGACCGTCAAGGCAGTATTACGGCTTTGTAGCACATTTGAAGTAGTTACCATAGAAATGAGTTACGCTGAATAAATCTGGCAGAGGAAAATACTAAATCTGCACTTTCCTTTGTTTGCTCATCCTCTCTTTTGGACACTGGATATGTAAAGGGTTTTGGTTTACGTCCAATAACAGATGGTATGCACAAAGTTGCCTTTGAACCTGTAACATTATACAACAAATCTACAAGAAGACATGGCTACTGTTTCAGAAAATCTGTTGAATCTATTGAACTTGACGTATCACCAGACATTGCACAGGATTTAATGCCTCTTAACACAGAGAATTTCTTCACCTAGGCAACATGAGCTAGTGTTGGTTTGAAAGGTCTCTCCTTAATTGTGCCCTTGTGAACTTATATCCCTTCTATCAGAATTAGAGTAATTGAACACTATGATGTGTTCACATACTGTTGACTTCCTACTGATATAAAGACAAAGTCAGCTGTCCATAGCAAAAGTCCGCACAACTTCAGTAAAACATTGTGTGTGTTAGCCCTAAATCCTTAGCCCTTGGTTTAAAGGTTTTAATCGTAATTTTTTCCTTTCAGGGATCACCATAAAGTCCTGTTCGGTTTCTCTTCGGCTTTTACTTAGGCACACAGCTTTTTATTTTCCTCATTAGGTCTACATCACCAACAACCCAGCTTCCTCTTCTTATAGTGTCATGATTTTCTATGGGAGGATTTCAGAAAGTATTGTTGAAAAAAAACCTGAGTTTGTGAATACTGAAATGAACAATGTTTGTGTATTTCTCTGCATTTCAGGGTGGGTGAGTTCAAATATATGTCAGAAAATAGAATAGAAAAGTCTGACTTCAAATGCAGTTTTCCTCATTTCAGGGTTAACAAACACTAAACAACTTTCTTAAAATGACAATTAGACCCTGAACGAAAAATGAATTTGAACTGTTAATTGTTTTTAATTGTTCATCTGAATAACAGTAAATAAAGGGAAAGCATTGTAGGATTCCTTGTAGTTTCAAATGGCTGGAAAATACACAACTAACATTGGGATTACAGTGAACTTCAGTGGTGACTCCAGCATAATGTTTCACACATCTGTAAGGCCTGTCCCCTCTCACAATTCTCCCAACCCCCACTGACTTCCTAGGTCTTGCACGTTTGTGTGCGTCTCTAAGTGTGTGTATTCTCCCTCCTCAGCACAAAGCTACCATTGGTTGGCCAGGCGTTTTGGAGGGAAAAAAACTGAGTGAGCTGCAGGGAGAGTGAAGCAGCGAGATAGTGCTGACTCAGGCACTCAACCCATTGTTCTCGTGGTCTAGTAACCCTACACTTCCCTGCATCAAGCCAGACAGCCCATTGGCCAGCCGCAAGTGCTGGAGCCAGGGTGACTGCGGTGTTAAACAGCACCAAAAATCTTATCTCTTCCTCCATTAGTTCCACAATGAGAGAATTCAGCAGCCAAAATCACAATGCACATAGGGCCATTCAGGTTGTGATAATACTGCTGCCCAATCTTGATGACTTCGTGAGCAGCATTTGGTGATAGTCATCAGGAAATTTCATGGAGCAAGTTCTGTATGTTTGTTGTGTTCTGCTTTGACTCAAAATAAACAGTTTTATAACGAATGTCTGAAAACATATGGGTGTGGGTGAGGGCTGATGTTTTCATTTGTTGTTTTATATCTATTCTAAGACACTTTAAATGACACCTTTAATGTTTGCCATGAAAGGCTGCTAACATAAAAAAACACATGCAAGGGTTGTGTTGCTAAAAATACTATAGGAGCACACATTTGATAATTTCACTTGTACGTGCACCGGCGTGAACACTTGCATCTGTTATCAAGGGATCACACCGGATTCACTCCTCTCTTCTGGCAACATTTAAGGCGTAAAGATAGCAAATACTGTGATGATACCACATGAGATATGATATGGAGGGGGAATGCCTCCCTTGGGGAGACAGATTACTTGGTAACAAATCAAGGCTCGACAGGGGAGAAAGTGAGAGTTGTAGCAGTGCCAGTAATGGGATCCTCAGTTAACTAGGCCATTTAGATCTTCAACATGATAAATAGGTTGTGGCTGCTACAGGGGGTGTCCTAGGGACGCCAACATGCAAAGAAGACGCTTGGAACTTGGTTATATAATATTTTGTGTCACAGCTCACTATGTGTATCCTCTATCTTGCGTATTATGCACCCAACACTACAGGGTGTGTTAGGGCAAAAAAAAAAACGTTTATTTTTTTATTTTTTGTACAAGTTCTAATGATCATATGTTCTAGGCACAACCAACAAAATGGTATTCTTAGCAACAGCTATTATGAATACATATATATATATATTTTGAACAGTGTTTTTATATTGGAAAATTGATTCACTGACAAGAAATAAGGGGAGAGGGAGCAGTGACACTCTGCAAAATTTCTGCTGCAGTTTGAGAACAGCTGCTCTCTGACGTTCAAGTGTGTTTTTTGTTATGAATGTGTGACATCTTAGTCAGCCAATGGAACATAATGGATCGAGTTCCACAAGAAGTTGCACAAAATGGAAAATGGCGCAATGTCTTTGACAAAACAGGACAACATGAGTCAAACTTGTGCTTACAGCAATGCTTACATAAGTAACATAACTCTGCTCAGGATAATCTGAGATACAGGTAATGGAAGAGTTTGTGTGTCAGTCAGATGAGGTGAGATACTTCCTGCTCAGAGGGCAGTAATAGACCTACACTCGCTTGAGGGACGACAATGGTATTGTCATTGTTACTTAGCACTGCAAAACTAATATGAGTGCTTTTCCTTGAGTGGCGTTAGGCACTGATGGAGTAATGTCAGTTTATATCATTTCAACAGACGTATAAGTGGGAGAAGATGTGGAAATGCACGCCATGCTTAGACTGCAGGCATGTTCACATGGATATACCGGCTCACACACAGAATCATGATAAACCGTTTGCCTCATAGCTGAGGCATTGTGATGCTGGACAAACCACCACTTTTCCCATGCGACACAATTGATTCCACTGAGCCCACGTTTATTAGATTCCACCCTGGTTGTATGAATATGGAGGAGGGCTGGCGCTGAGGGCACAATGCCCCTCTCCTGTCTGCGGCTGCACATCAAGTTTGGTCATGGATCAAATAATTCTGCCCACAGCCACAACGTGACACAACAAGCCTCATTCAGCTGGCTGGGCAGCTCGAGCGCTGCTTTGGCAGCATCGTTTTGTATGTACAACTCTCGTGGGAATGCTGGCTGACTTGCCGGGTTATATGATTTACCCATTATCAGAATTGCTTTAGCTGATTTTTTGCTGATTTGCTGATTCAAAAGAAATGGTTGGAAGAAGATCTATGATTATAAGGATGCTGTTTGTTTGAAGATACTCAGCAAGGCTTTTTGTCTCATGCATCTCCGTCAATCTAGTAGCTGGACCAGTGAACACAGCTGGGTCAGCCCATCTGCTCTCCCATCAAACCTGCATGCTGTTTGCTGTCCAGTTTCTGTTCAGTCATTGACTTTTTTTCCCCAATTGTATTTACATTGATTCTTTTAAGAAGGAAATAATATAAATTGCTTTTAAGCACATTCTCCTGTTTCTTTTCCCCTCCTTATTTGCTTCCTCATCACCCCTCCTCCTTTCCCTCTCTGTATTTGGGGTGTACAATCAGCTGTCTGGCCGCCTTTCTTCATCCTCGTGTTCCTTCAAAGAGTCAAAGTAGGGCCCCTCTGAGGTATTAAATATCTTTATTAAACTGCTGCCCTGGGGACTCCCCCTCGGCCCCCCTACCTCCCTTCCTTTCTCCTCTGTACATCCCAACTATCCCCACAAACTTGGCCCCCGCAGGCGTCTCTTCAAAGAATCCCGCAATGCGGCTTCTGCCGGCTACCTGCTGGGCTGCAAGATTCTGCACAATAGCCTGCGCCGGTTCCTGCTGCGTTAAACCAGGCAGGCTGTGCCACACTTGGCTGGGCCACATCTGACGACAGGACTTTTCCCCGGCGGAGATGAGCGAGCCAGAGGAGGACTGGGTGAGAGCAGTGAGGAGGAAGGGTAACTGGTTTTGTGGCCCAGCTGTGTCATGGTTTAGTGACCGCTATCAAAGGAAAGTCTCTGGAGTAACCAAGTTGTCCCTCACACAAATCCTTTGGTGTCTTCACTCATGCACGTAGTGTCACACCTTGTATGGAGACTCTTACATTATGGGAACAAAAATCGAAACCTCTGAGCAGATGGCTGTGCAATTTGTACCGTCACAGGACTGATTTTCCTCTTGCTGAGGGGCATTCTGACGTGCATTATGCTAAATCTTTAAACTGTGACTAAGGAAGTCATCTAGCATCAAGATGCCACAACAGGAAAAAGCAAAATTAGCTGCTAAAAAATACTGCAATGGCAGGACACACCAGGCACACACGACAGGCAACACCAATTAAAGAATGAAGGAGGAGTTTGAGGGCTGTGGAACCAGTTCAACAAAGAAAGAATTACCGTAATCGGTTGAGTTCCTCCCTCCATTTTTTTCACTCTAATATGTATGAAAATAAAATGATCTGCCTTCCTACATTCGTACCAAGACCTTCTCAAAGTGCCTCCTTTGTCATTTTAAAAGACCCTGCACAAATGTGTGTGTGTTCACCTGTTCTGGTCAATCAGAAGAACACAGAATTCAGTCCCACCCAAACAGGTGCAACCTAACAAACAGGTGAGTGTGGGAGATAGCGATCACAGCAGTCTCACTCAAACCTGAAAGATTTAATCTGTTCAATAGGAGAAAACATCATTGTGATGGAATCAGGGCCTTTCCATGCCTGCTCATCAAGTCAGTCAAAGTCTGTGGAGCATCTTTGTTCAGATAAACTTCATGTAGTCTTAAATTTTTTCAGCATCTCAAACATCAGAACCACTTTCCCAAAAATGTCCATATTGTGTCACTGAACAAACGTATGTGTGTGTGCTTCTGTTGACCAACTTCTTGCAGTGTGAAGTGGTTACTTGTAAAACTACACTTTTAAAGTTGCCTCCCCCCACAACGCCAGTTGCAGTGCTCCCTTTGTCCACCACAATGTGAGCTGTGGCAACAAAGGCACAATTGCGGACCCTGAGGTTATTTAGGAGCCTTCTGTCACTCAAACCTATTGTTGACGTGTGCAGGGCTTGGAGGACAATGAGACTTTGTGCGAGGAGAAAGGACACACCCTCCTCCACCTGTATGCCCACCTATTATCTGTCTCACCATCAGATTTCTCTCCTGGTCCTGTTCTTTCTTCTCATTTTCACTTTGGAAATGTCTTTACAAGTACTGACCTTAACATCTTTGTGATTGATTTGATTTGTTTGTACATCATTTTGACCAGTGATACAGGACCTGGGAACTGGCAGCTGAAATATTGCCAGCTTGTTTGATGATGTGAGTCCCACTTGAACAGTGATCATGAACATGAACAAGCATGTTCTCCCCTGTGGTAGAGTTTACACCCATACAGTGGTCAGTATGTGTAGGTGACAGCAGACTCACTGTCACCTTTCAAGGAATAAAGTGGTATTACAAGTCAAAATGCACATGCGCTAGCATTTTTGCCCTTAATACTCTCACATTAGCATCTCAAAGTCAGTAAGATAGTTAAAGTGCAGGAAACACATTTGACTTTTCATTGAATGGACATGCTTTTTGTTAAAACAAGCTACATCACAAAACTTCCAAGAAGAAAATGATCCATTATGCATCTCTGGCTTTAACTCTTGGTTTGTCTGCTGTTCACAGGCAGTCTGGCTGTGTAGGCATCACAAACTTGCCCTTTGACCTTCATGACATCATACTGCTGTTTCTTGTGCGTCTTTCGTGAACCGACCAGGTCAAGATTATTCAGTGGACTACAAAACACCCGCCCACACACAGATTACTAACTACTACCCCACAGGGATTAATAAAGTATTTCTAATTCTGAAAACAAGAAACGGGTTATGTTTCTGTGTCTTCTCTGAGAGGCTCTGCTCTCTTCGTGTTTTGTGTGGTCCAAGTCATGAATAATGTGTGTGAGAAAGCTTTGTGTGCATCTGCATGTGTCATTTTGTCTTAGCAAATAAAGATATTTGACTTTTAAATAAAACCCATTTAGGTCTTTATATGTAACATCAATTCATTGATCCATTGATCCATATTGATCCATTTATTTATCAAAAGTATGAGTCCCTGAATTGTGCGCAATACAAATATCCATATTTAGATAAAACCTTCCATTGACAAGCCCATTAAATACCCATGCTGGATGTGAGGTGACACTGAAGCACAGATTAGACGTTCCTGCTTGTTCTCAAAAGATGAGATGATAAGGCAAGTGTCATCAATGTCACTTCAAGATGGTCTCAGGTGTTTGTGTTGCATAATGTCTTGACAAAAAGTCTCGCAGCCACCACACTTAGCAGGTGCCGTCTCCTGTTGCTTCACTGGGTTCTTCCCTGGTGTTTCCTCAACGAGTCTACGACACCTCCATGGGGCTTGACAGCAACAGCCTGCTCCTTCAGCCCATGAGTTCTGACTAAGCCACCGTTCACGTCTCTTTAACCAAAGCTACTTGGATGCTGCCTCTGCCTGCCTTGTGATGTTGTTTCTGTGTGTGCTGTTCCTCGGACCACAAGCATACCTCGTGTCCTCCAGAGTGTCTGTCCAGTAAGCCCCTACAGCTTACCTCCACTGGTAAGCACCTGCTTAGATGCTTTTGTTTTCCTCAGTTTTCTTTTCAGAAACAAATGCGTTTATTAAATTACACTATTTCAATGTTTCATTAAAATGATATTCAGTGGAGTGGGACTGTTTTATTGGCTCTAAATAAATAATCTAGTATTTAAATACTATTAATTATATGTATCTGTTATTAGTTATCAACACTACACACAGATTCTGCAACTTCTGTTTTTGGCTAGAGGCACAAGGAGCACTCAATGGCTTCTTCTGGCCTCTTGAGTAAACAGGGCCAGGAGGTCAGAGGTCAAAATTGATAGAAAGAAGCCCAAGGAGAAAGGGATGGGGTGGGGGGTAGGGAACAGCGGGGGTAGTAGATTTTGGCGGGAAAAGAGACACAGACCTGGAAAGTTACCTCTTGCAGACAGACAGTGAGTCAGAGTCTGGATCAGCCAACCGTCCTGCAGCCTCTGAATCAGACTCGCATGCTCATACACAACCACAAAGTGCTGGTATGCGCACACACACACACACACACACACACACACACACACACACACACACACACACACACACACACACACACACACACACACACACACACACACACACACACACACACACACACACACACACACGTGAGAGCAAACCCACACCCACACACACACACACACACACACACACACACACACACACACACACACACACACACACACACACACACACACAGCATAGTATAAGGCTCTTAGAGCCTGAAGATATGGGTGTTTGTCACTGAGCTGAAATTCCAACATT
>CAAKHB010001227.1:3321-20354 GCA_901007665.1 Aeoliscus strigatus
GACACACACACACACACACACACACACACACACACACACACACACACACACACACACACACACACACACACACACTCCATCCAACATGCAGAGGTTCACAGTATGTGTAGGCGTCTGATCCTTCTGTCACACATCATATGATCTAGGACTTACAGTAAAACGCGCGCGCACATGCACGCACAGACCACACACCTCTGGGTAATAAAAAGAAACGTGCACCTTGGATAAAATGACGTTTGTCTGAAGGAGGCAGCGACACGTCGCATCATTCCATCGATCCACGATTGATCAGAAAATCAGCGCGGACACATCAAACGGCCTGAGACAACGAGGAGATCGGTGGAGATCGATCACCGACTCACCGGTGAGCGTGATGACCGTTCACCGGTCAGCGTGATGACCGTTCACCGGTCAGCGTGATGAGCCGCTGCACACATTCACCGCATCACCGCCTCGACTCCTTCACACCGGAGCTGATAAATCACTGATCGGATCAATCGCTCAATGCATCTATGGATCGATACATAGATTATGAAGGTCTTCTTACCTGCAGCGGATCCTCACATCATCACTGGCAGCTACATCCAGACCGAGGGTGATGGACGAATGGTCCTGCTAGACTCACTGACGGAATGTTTGCGTGCGCGCGAGAGAGTGCGTGCGCGCGTGCGTGAGAGAGACACAGCGAGAGAGAGAGAGAGAGAGAGAGAGAGAGAGAGAGAGAGAGAGAGAGAGAGAGAGAGAGAGAGAGAGAGAGAGAGAGAGAGAGAGAGAGAGAGAGAGAGAGAGAGAGAGAGAGAGAGAGAGAGAGAGAGAGAGAGAGAGAGAGAGAGACAGAGAGAGAGAGAGGGAGAGAGAGAGAGAGAGAGAGAGAGAGAGAGAGAGAGAGAGAGAAAGAGAGTTAATAACCGTGTTGGAATAATTCTCTAAAAATAAACTGCAAAGATCAAAGATCAGCTTTCGCGACAAGATGATGGCGGCTGATCTGTGACGTGTCACTGTGGGTGGAGTGAATCATCTTTGCTACAACATCTTCCTCTGGACAAGTGTCTTCTCTGTCCTCACAACATGAATCCAATCAGATCATGAATCCACTCAGAGTTCGAATCCAGTCAGTACCTGAATCCACTCAGAATATGAATCCAGTCAACACGTGAATCCATCTAGAATGTGACACCAGCTCTAAGAATCTCTTAAAAACACCTTACAGATACTCCTCAGTGATAAGATCTTGTGCTGTGGGTGTTTCTGTCCAGTGTGTCTCCAAATATGAAACAAAGACAAAGGAAATTGTTCCTTGTGTTCGAACATTGATCCAGGTCACCTGCTGATAAGTTCTGTTTGGTTTGATGACCCACATTAGCTCACACCTTCCGATAACGTCTACAATCTGTCACTTACATTCCCTCAGTCATATGATTGTTTGTAGCTTTTGTCTTGTCTTGATCCAAGGATAGACAAACAACGTGTTGGAGTTCTTCTCACTGTGGAAACTCAACGTGACAAGAACAGAGAACAGAACTGAGAACTTGCCCTGAACTTTAGAATTAGGAATTTATGAATGAAGATTGCTAACGAGCTAATGCTAACAATGCGCTTGTTTGAAGTAAGTGATGTTTACAGTGCACAGCTTGTACACACACACACACACACAGATGAGTAGTTTCAGACAGGCAGACAAAATACTCTGCAGCACTTCCAAACACAAACTGTACTGCAAATTGTACACAAGTTTCCACAGACACTGAAGTACAGAACACAGCTGGGGTGTTTTTGTTGTTGCCTAGGGAACTGACTAGTGCAGGGGTGGGCACCTCCGGTCCTCGAGGGCCACCTATCCAGCAGGTTTTAGAGGTCACCCTGCGGCCAATCTACTGTGAAATTCTGCAGAGGCCTGATAACAAGCAGCTGATTTGACTCAGGTGTGTAGGGGTAGGATGACATCTAACACCTGCAGCATAGGTGGCCCTCGAGGACCGGAGCTGCCCACCTCTGCCCTAGTGAATGAATGAATGATCAGCAATGACCAATCGATCATCAAATTGAACATGTCACTGAGCTCCATTTTTAATGTGTCACAACTGAGTGAACTTCTGATTGTGTTCTATTTTCCTTCTGACATAAAAACATCCAGACTCATTCTATTATTTACTCCGTGATGTCCACCACCCACTCATTTTTGACATGTTGATGCTTTGGCGCCACCTGTTGGTCAGAGTGGACACGCTCTATTTAAATAAGACGTTGCACAACAGATTCATACTCAACGTCATTCATTGGTAGTTCTACTTCAGCTGAACAACATCCGTTACTTTAACATACTGGTCATGAAAAAAAGCTGGATCAGCTCAACAGACTCATACCTGAGTTCACTGAGGTTTGTGAGGTGACGAAGGAAGTGGAAACAGCTGGAAAACATGCTTCGTGTCTGTTCTCTCTTTTTGCACAGGGACCTTTGTTCGCCGCCATCAGGAAACAACCTGATCCTTCTAAGGGAACAGTCCCTCCCTCCTCCAGTGCAGATCCTGCTGCACCACCGAGTCCACATCAGATCCGTCAACCTGCTGCAACACAGATGCACATTCATTGTCAGTTGACACTCTCGTGCTGAGTCACTTCCTGTGACTGATGACACTCAGCTGTGATGTCTTCAGTCTCAGTACATCGGCAGCTGTGTTCACCTGGGGACATTTTGTGAAACAGCTGCACACGTCCTCTGAACTTCCAGGGAGAAGAAGCATCTGTCAAATGAAATGATGTCACTGAAGCCCCGCCCCCGAGCCATGATGTGTAACCTCTGAGCAAGATGTGATATATAAAAAGATGATGTCACAAACAAACTCTGTGACAGAGAAGAATAAAACACAAATAAATCGACCACACACTTCAAACTGAAAAAAAAAAGGTCTGAAAATTATTTCAAACCATTGGAACAAACGACTCAGGAGCAGGAACTGATGACGGCGCTTTATTCATCTGCCATTATTTGGATAATTCAACATAAATCAGAACAGCCACATCCAGCTCATGAACGTGGATTTAACTGATGAGTCATATGGGCATGGCCCTCCACTCCTTGCCCTCGGTCAGTGCACGCGGCTGGTGTATGAACACGCTGTACTTCACGCCCTGATTGGCTGCGGCCCGGACAAAGCGACTGTTTGCTGTCATGGTGACGGCTTGCAGCGTGTCTCCAGTTCCGAAAATCAGGAGCGAGCGGCGGTTCACCTTGGCGCTGGGCGTGAGGCGCAGTGAGCGCTCCGACGGCGCGTCATCGACCAAGTGGATGCGCGCCAGCAGCGCTTGGGCGCGCTCCTTCTCGCCGGGTCCACCCAGCGTGTCCAGGATGAGCTGGAAGTCGTGGACGGCAGCTCGGCAGGCGAACAGTTCCTTCCCCTCCATGAAGGCCTGCAGGCCGGGAAGAACCTGCTCGCGGCGCTCCTGAGCCGCCTGCTCCGTCAGAACCGTCTCCCTGAAGGTGAAGTGACAGCGGCCATGGCTCAGCGACGACACGTAGGTGATGAGAGTGGTGATGTCGAGGTTGACGCGCTGACACTCCTCCACTTTCACCTGTGTGGGGAACGCCAGGCTGGCCAGCACCGTGCTGCGGTCCACTCGGGTCAGCTCAGACTCCTCCTCTTCATCATCATCATCATCGTGGTCCTCAAGAGTGTTGATGTCTTCTTCCTCCTCCTCCTCCTCCCCCTCTTCCTCGGTCACCACAGTGTTCACACCAACAATGTCCCCACGGACAGAGATGCCCATGTCCCTGAGGCAGTCGGCCATGGGGCTGGAGACGCCATTGTAGAAGGCGAAGACGATGTGTGGATGCAGATACTGGACGGGCTGCTGGCCGCTCGCCTGGAGGAAGACTTCTGCCTGTCGGATGATGCTCTTGTCGCCGTATTGGCCCCGCCCCTGCCAGATATTGTGCAGTGCCTCCGCCTTCCTGCCCACGGCCTTCACCCAGGTGTGTCCTCCGTTGGCAACCACGTCCACTACCAGTGTGCGCTTATGCCCCTCTGTGTCCCGGTAGGTGAAGACGTGCAACAGCGCAGCAACTCCTTCCAGACTCTCCGTCGACTCCACGATGGCCGCCAGGTGTGTCAGGTTGGTGCTGTGCAGGTGAGACTCTTTGATCACCAGGTGACCGGCTTCCACTCGCCGAAGGAAACGCAGCTCCGCTCGCAGTTTCCCGCAGAGTTTTCCTCGTCCCTCCACATCCTGACTGAGCTTCTCGGCACGTTGCAGCAACCCCTGAGCAAAGCTAATTCGCTCCTGCAGCATCACCTGCAGCGACATGACTGCAGCATCGTACCTGTAGAGAAAAACATATCAGTCCAATGCTTTAAAATGCAAATTCCTTTTGACATATTGTAGTCTGTTTTGCTTTAATTACCTGTCTTATTTGTTATATATTAATGTGCTTTAACTTGAATGTATTATCACAGGGATGATGCTCTTTTATTTTGAAGGCTTATGACGGAGACTGATGTTGAGCAATGGACTGCGGAAGAACTGAGTTTGCTATGATAGAAAACACCATCAGATAATTATACGTTGACGTATTAATCTTGGTCTTTTGTGTATGAGTTACTCATATTTGAATAAATACACACATAAATGTAGCGACGTTTGGTCATAATACATTCATATACACATTTAACATGAGTTAAATCAAGTTAAAATAATTTCCATCTGACAACATTGCACCAACTCTACATGACTGAAATAAACTGGTTTAAACAGTGAGAATTAATGAGCAGCACGAAATCAATCAAGCAATCAATGATAGATCAGTTGTTGGACACTGAGGACTCCACCGGATCTTCACGTAGACCACTGAGCTAAGATACTAATCTGAAAACATGTTTTTCTTCTTGAAGTCTGATCATCTGAGTTCCTGAGGTTTGTTCGCCAACAAGCACATTAGCTAGTGAGCGCAACTGCTAACGCTACATCCGGGTTCTTTACTAAAACACGACCTCTGTCCGGCTCGTTTAACACTTTTTAGGAGGTATCGTACAGGTTCAGAAATTCAAACGTTTACAGGGGAAACATGAGGGCTACTTACAGTGACGTGTGACGTTGGTTTGACCCGCTACTGATGCTAATTTAGAGCTTCTGCTGCGTCGCCGGGAGCAACGACATACTTCCGGTGATTTTCATAATAAAACTGGTACAGGTGATACTTGATTCAGATGTGGCCTTTGGACTGTTTTGAATTCTCAAAATAATGTGTGTCAAGAATATTAATGGTGGGTGAAACGGGTTGGAAGCTGATCGCATTCCACGACGACACGTTTCCAGGTGTGAGGATATGCCCTCTACAGGTAAAGAGCTGTAACTACAGATAGTTGCCACATCCACCGCCTCAGTGTCCTGTAATCAACTACTGCTGCAATTTTTCTCTGGAAAGTTCCTTGTTACAAACGTAACAGCAGTGAAACTATTTCCGTGACTTTGACAGAGGAATGCAATTAATGACATTTGATACGTTTTCAACAGTTTCAAAGGCTGAGATGCGTCAGGGTGAGAACTTATTCAGCTGTGAATTGCCTAGGAATATACATCGGATTTTGTACAGTTATTTGTGAAATCATACTTCAATGTCAGAGAGAAAGAGAGAGAGATTCATCAAACAATTTCAGTCATGAGCTGATGTGACAGAGGACTGGACCTCAGCAGGAAAATATAATAAAAGTATGAAATGAAAGCAGTGTTACCATGTTAAGAAGAGCGACTTTCAGTCAATGATTTGAAAAATGTATATATTTTTTTTCAATAGTGGTTAAGCATGCCCTCACTTCCAGTCAGCACTTGTGTGGGTCACACAACACACACTGCAGCAGATAATAAATACTTTTATTGATTTGCTGAACAGGTGACTGACAGCATGCTGACGGGAGCTAAGGCACATGAAGCTATGAGGTCAGAGGTCAGGTGACCTGAACCTGTTTACTGGCCATGACACCAGACATCAGATTCTAAAAACAAACCTGACCAGCGGCTTCGATTATGATAAACATCTCAGGAAACTGAAACCACAGTTCAGTGATTATTGATCCTCTGACAGCTTTTTCTTTCCACTGGAGCTCAGAGGCCGATTGGCAGCAGATGACCAGGAACAAAGGTTCATACGTCACTGAAGAACACAATGGTGGGAATATGAATCCAGATGACACGAAGGGAGGCTGGGAAACATCTGGGTAATGGTCTGATCAACAGCACTGGCCTTCATTAATCCATCCTGATCTTTGAGTGTGCGCACCAAGGTTCAGTCAGTAAAAATGCTCTATATAAAATGGAAACAAACATCTGCATGCAGACCGCCTGGGAAATGTCTGGACTGGAGCATCGTTACCATGGTAACGGGTCCTTTTGAACACTGGGGCAGAAGAAGTCCCTGGAACCTCAGATCACCTCTCTGCACATCAATAACAACAAAAAGTTTCTGTCCAATCAGAAGCTAGTTCACCTGGACACAATTAAAACGCCTGTCAGACACCCAACAGGTCAAAAGTCAGATCAGAGGGCAGACTGACACCTCATCAGCTCTTGGCTTGTTTCCTCTTCTGGACAAGTTCTGCCAGCATCTTGTAACGGATCATACACTCCTCCTGGAACAGACAAACGCACAAACAATCAAATAAACAAACACACACACCATGAATTCATCGTCTGAATCATCTTGGACAAAACAATTCAATGATGCTGCATTCCGATTGTATCGGATGTCTGAGGTTCTAATTTCCAACTGACAACCGACTTGTTTACGTCCACTTTCATCACACCATATCAAGTCAAAACGCGTTGTTTTGGTTGTCAGTGTAGAACCAACGCACACTGTGATATTCTACGTACGACACTGTAACAACGTTGCCACTGACAACTAATCAAACAGTTGTGCGTCATGAACAAAAGAGCAAAGTGATATAAAACCAGTTCGAACACAGTTAATCTGACAAATAAAATTGCTACTGACGCCGTCTTGGATTGCGTCACCGGTCGGATAGAGATAAATCGATGAGGACTTAGACACATGGAACATGGCACGAGTCGATTGCGTGTGTCGTCCTTTCAGGTGGGACATGAACACCTGTACTGCTCAGTCCACCGGTCGTGTAGCTCACCTTGGTTTTCCCAGGGACGACCTTAGCGATGCGGTCCCAGCGCTCGGCGGTTCCTCTGGGGAACTGCTGCAGAGCAAGTTCCAGCAGCTTCTGTTGATTCTGAGTCCACGTGGCAGGAGAACTTTTCTCCCTGTTCTCCAGAGGTTCCACCACCTCCTCCTCCTCCATTGCCGCCGCCGGATCAAAATCTTTTTGGCGCCGACCTCTGGTGCGAACCTCGCCTCCGTCTGATGCTGCGGCAGGCTTCCTGTTTCTCTTCCTGACCGCCAGATCTACTGGCTCCTCCTCCTGCTCCTCACAGGCCACGCCCACTCGTTGGCTCAGGGCACTGTCAGCTACAGGAAACGACCTCACGGGAGAGGCGTGTCCCTTCAGCTCAGACAGCTTCACCATACCTGCAGTGCACAGGTGTGTTCACAGCTCAGCAGAACCTAATATAATAAGCAGAACCTGACACTGACAGCAAAACCTTTGCAGAGTAAGTAGAACTAGGAGCTGCTGCTGCCAGTAGAACCCACAGTAAGACTAGAACTAGACTGTGGTGTCAGGAGAAGGTTGTACCTGAGTTGATGTTCACGTTGTCTTTGGCCTGTTTGACTTTTGCTGTCACCTGTTGAAGAACAAAGTTCAGTCAGGTGGTGAAGATGAACAACATTGTCTTGTCCTCCGTCTTCCTTCCTTCCCTCCCTCCCTCCTCCATCCATCCTCCATCCATCAAACATGTCATGAACCTCAGTGACTATCAGTGTTCGTCATCTATAGAAATTTACTCTGGAGTAGAGCAGCTGATGTGAAACTGATGTTCCGAACACACAGGTTCTCTCTGGTGAGAAGAACATTACAAACACAGAACATCATTTAGAACAGACAGAGCAGACACGTACGTCAGTCACCGATCGACCCAGCTCATGAGCGATCTTCTCCCAGCGACCAGGAGTTCCTCCAGGGAATTTAACCATCAGCCTGCTGAGCAGACTGAGCTCATCCTCCGTCCACTCTGCCACCTGGCAACACACACACACAGACGTGGTAACTGGCCGACTCACCTGAGTGTGTTGGTTGTCATCAACCAACGAATCGCCCTTTAACAATGACTGTCATCAGACCTTCTTCCTGACTGGCCGGCAGTCCTGCAGCCAGTCATCCATCTGGTCCTCTACCTCCTCGATGGACGTCTGCTGGTACCCGTGGTAGTTCAGGTTCTCTGATGGGGGCTCATACACAGGAAACTCCATCTTTGGCTTCTTGACCTTCGGCCTCTTCTCTCCTGAGAGTAGAACCAGAAAACGTGCAGTGACATGTCAGACCGTACTTACTTCCAGCCCAGACCAGAGTTGTAACGGTCCCGTTGCACCTCAGTGCTGGTCGGCGCTAGAAGATCCAGATGATTCTACCTGTTCAGTCACAGATAATGGTCGTGTACATTCTGACCTGATCATCTGCGAGCTGGTGATGGGTGCCCACGTGGGGCGTGTCGGTGGCTCATATGGCTACAAACATGCTAACATGTGGACGGAGGACAAAAATGACAGCAGATCGCCTCCAGATCGTGCGTTGTGGAAATTTGCGGCTAAGAAGAGTTTATTGTGCTTTTCTGCTTACAGCACAGCACAACCGTTGCTATGGAAACAACAGCAGTTTACAGAGGTCACAATGAGCACCTGAGTGAGAACGGAACTCTTGCTTGGAATCGTCTGAACTGGTCTTTAAACACACCACGTACTCATAATGACACAATGACATGATAAGATGACATGATGTAAAAAAGAGGAAAAAAACTGGCATCAATCAAAAAGGAAAAATGTTGCAACAATAAAATGTGTTTGACATTTTCTGATGATGGTCTGTCGAAAGAAAATGAATAATACATGCTATTTTTACAGGGAAAATAATCAACATGTTTACTTGTCACAACTTCCTGCTCAGCTTCAGCGTCCTCCCTCTGTTGCTGCTTGGTCTGCTGGTAGTCCTCGTAGTACTGCTTCACCTCCTGTGACACAGACGACGACACATTACAACCGGCGGAATACGTCTGCTGGCTGAAAGACAGCTGACGTACCTGGATGGACTCAGGCAGGTTTTTGAGCGACAGAAAAAGCCAGATGCTCAGTTTCAGAGGGAGGATGTCCTGCCAGTGGGGACGGTCCTGATCCCTGAAACAATCAACAATTAAACCGCAAAAAAAACCCCAAAAAACCCAATGAGCAGGTGGCGTGGTGAAGATGTCACAGCTGTACCTGTCGGGCCGGTCCTGGCCAATGCACCTGAACTCCTCTGCAGGTCTGGAGCTCAACTTCTTCTTCTTCTCTTTCTTCTTTTTACTCAGCAACTCATCCTGAACACAAGCCATCATATGGTCACATGACCTGCTGTGTTTTGATTGGCTGTGGTGCTCTGCTGTCTCACCAGCTGCTTCTCCAGGTAAATGGACCAGATGACAGCATAGTGTCCCACAGTGAGGATGACGAAGAGGAGGAAGGCCAGTTCGCCGTTACTCATTTTCCTCACACGTCTGTAGTAGAAGACCGGCTGCCGCCAATCAGGAAGTCCGTTCACCAGGATATCGTCATACCTGCAAACACGCGTTTCTGTAGGATCAGGATCTCGTGTTTGTTTCAGAGATTTGATCCAATGGAGTGGGACGAGACATTCGGCCGGGAAGCGATAACGCTGTGATATGAAGGCTGTGTATTAAAGATGTGTGAGACTCACCTGCGACGTCTCTCCTCATCCTTCAGGACTTCATAAATGGCGACCAACTGGAGAGGAAACAGAACGAGTTATTCAATGTCTTCAGTCATCTTTCTTTGAGAAAAAAAAACACTCACCTGTCTGAACTGTGTTTCTGCATTTTCATCTTTGTTCTTGTCAGGATGCAAACTGAGAGACAAACGTCGATATGCCTTTTTTATCTCTGCTGCTGAGGCATCCTGAGGAAGGCGAAAAGAAGAAAAGAAAAAGAAGCACATTGTCATGTCTATCCCTGTCTTAGACAAGCTGGACTCATTCCCTGACATTCAAATTCAACCAAAAAGGTTTTTCAAACAGCTGCTGCCGATGACATCATCAACCTGATCAATGCACTGATCTGAAAAAAGGTCTGACACTGGTTTGTCTTGATCGTCACTTGATCTCGTCCCCTCAAAGTCTTGGTGTGGTCTAGTCTTCCTAAGATGTGATCTGGTCCTGACTGGGTCTGGGTTCAGGTGGTTCTGACTCGGTCTAGGGTCAGGTAGCCTTGACTACACTACAGTGGTTGATTAAAGACAAGTGAGTCCACAGACAGAATCAAGCCTGGACCTTTCAGTTACGTTATGCTTGCTGTTTTCACCGTTAATTTCAGTAACTAGCAGCTGTTAGCAATCGCTGTTAGCAGCAGCTAACTGTTAGCGAGAGTTAGCTGTTCACAGTGAACCCGTCCGGAACCGGAGAAGTTTAACTCGCCGGTGGGACTGAACCTGCCCACCGGTATGTTTCACGTTAATATCAACATTAGCATTAGCATGGGCTCTTTATGCTAATGACCGTCGCAGACGTGTGTGCGTGGCACTCAGCCGGGTTAGCGGCTAGTGGCTCCTAGCGGTTACCATGGTGACAGTGAGCACGGACCTGGTTCAGCGACAGGAATTCGTAGAAGCTTTGTGGAATCTCCTCCACCAGGTCGAGCAATTCCAGATCCGCGTCCCATGCGGCCAGCGGGCGGACCACCACCACCAACAGGCTGACGCACACCAGCACGACCCGGCACGGACCCGAACAGACCCTCATCTCTTTCAGGCTGAGGTCCAACACAGCCCGCTGCCAACGCGTGTCTATGTCTATGCTGTCTGACACCCAGCTCAGCGACCCGGTGACCCGGGTCATCTGAAGCACGTCCGGGGCTTCTTCTTCATGGAATGGGACTCCAGCAGGCTGATCGCTGAGGAGCGCGGTGCTGCCCCCATAGGACAGTTCTGGTGAAGTGTTGAACTATCGCTACTTCCTGTGAGGGGTTTTCCTTCTCAGTATGCCAAGCAACTAACTGTGTTCCCCGATGGATGTTCCATAGACAGATCAGATCAGAAAAGAACATTGTTAATTCAGATCCAGCCCACAGCATCACCTAAATGTCAAAAGGAAACTACCACCTCTAAAGTGTAAACAATGAGCCACTGAAGCAGAGTCAACAAATGATAAATCATGTATAGAACAATTCAGTTCATTCAGAAGTGCAAACATTCTTCTCATGACCATTGTTATTATTATTATTATTATTATTATTATTATTTTTGCTCATAGTCGATGAATGACTTGTCCCCCAGATGGCATCATCCACAAATATATATTTCCCAAACTGTAAAACCAGTCAGAGGCATTTGAAGATGGAGGTGTATGTGCATGTGTGTGGGTGTGGGACAGTGAGGGGGGGCACAGCATCCTGACAGCCTGGTGTGTTACATATTTGCATCTGTCACTTCTGTGCTTGAGCTCTTGTAATACAGCATCAATGTAAGAAGTTCCAGACTGATCTACAGTATGTGTGTTTGTGTGAGTGCTGTGCATTGCAAACGTGAACACACACTAGTGGTTGGTTGATTGATGGCAGCAGCTGTTTGCTAACTTGTCTGAAGTTCAGTTCACATTGTTTCATTCACACCTGCACTACGGTTGAAAGTTTGGAGTCACTTAGAAATGTCCTCCTTTTTGAAAGAAAAGGTTTTGGGTTTTTATTTCAATGACGACAATGTTAAATAAATCACACTCGTCTAGTCATGTGGTCAATGACTATTCTAGCTGTGAACATCTGATTTTAATGGAATATCTACCTACACCGACAGGGGCCTTTTCCACCAACCATCACTCCTGTCTGCTAATGCTACATTTTGTTAGCTTTTGTTAGTTATCAGGTTAAAAGGTGAATGGTGATTAGAAAACCCCAAACTTTTGAACGGTAGTGTACATTCACACATTTGTCTGTTCACACTCACACTCACATATTCAAAACAACCATGCTGCACCATGTTCTCCATTCGGATGAAGAGGGGGATGGACATTGTCTCTCTGTTCTGTCATTGAATAACTGTTCTGTTATTCAAGTGATTGTGATGGATAAATTCAGTGAACGTGACCAATCACAGTCCACCTTGTGTTCCACGAGAATCATGTCCAAAGACCAGTTTAGATTTGATGTCAGTGGAAGTGCACACGACTTGACGGATGGCGGCTGTGATGGGTGACATCCACAGGAACGTGATGAAACGGACTGAAGCATCATGTGAGTCAAAGGAAGGTTCTATTTTTTGTGTGTGGGCAGCTGCAGGACACGTCAGTGTAGTGAGGAAAGGCCTGATAACCTCAACACCACCTCCGCTACAAACTGCGACACTGAACACAGACTCACTGATGCTATTCAAAGATTCACCCACGCAGCTTCACTCACTCTGTGGCTGCCGAATTTGAACAAGAGTTCATCTGTCAGGACACTGAGATGTGACAACACGCTGCCGACAGAAAACCTGTCCTTCCTCTGTGGACGCCTTCTGCCTCAGTTAGCCTGCAAACGTCTGCAAACGGGTGAAAACACACATTCACTTCCTGCTGTTTCAGTCCAATGCAGACTTTATATCCCTGAGGTGTAATGCCACATTTTTTTTGCATGAAACAAATCACGCATGAAAGAAATATGTCATGACATGTTGTGAAATGTTGTGACACAGAACATGCATTTGATTAGAGAATTAGAAGTATAGCATATCACTCCATAACAGACACAAAAAAACACTCTGGTAAACAAGTAAACAAACGGTTGTTTACCGGAGCGCAACCTGTACCAAAGTAAGTCATTGACCGGAGCACGTAGTTTAATGGCGCGCTCCGGTAAAAGATGTCCTCAGGTAAATGACTTGGTTTGATAAACATCGCGCTCCGGTGAATGACTTGCTTGGGTGCACGTTGCACTCCGGTAAACAACCCTGCACCCAGAGTGCATCATGTTTGTGTCACACACACTCAGCAGCCGTCTTTGTGTTTCTTAAATCAACTTGTCGACTCAGCAATGAGTTTGTAGGTCAGAGAACAAACAAAACGTTGCTGTGGAAACTCTTTCTGGCTGCCCCGCTTCTTCGCAGCTTGAAATGGTTGAAGTCCACTTGCATCACTGGCTGCTTGGCTGTGCACAGCAGCCAATGAGACAGCAGAGGACACAGAAGGACATCAAGGAGAGCCTCGGTCTCGTGAACGAAGAGCTGAGTTGCAGGTTTCTGCATCACGTCTGCGTCTTTGTGGATGTCGGATTTTCAGCGGTCGTTACTGTTGCCTGCCCTTTAACAGCACGTACCACCACAAAGGTGAATTTTTCCTGGCCACCCATTGCAGACAAGGCTTTTGGCAGAACTGAGGAGGCTTTCACCTCAGCCTCCATCCTCATCACAGCTGATCCTCACATTTTCAGTCTGTAGTGTAGATGAGTCTGATGTGGGTGTGGGGGAAGTCCTGTTGTAGTGTTCACCTAAAGATGACTTCACCCCTGCTATATTCATTGATTTTGATGGGGACGTGTACCCAACATTTCATTTAGTACCTGTAGATGTGCTGGAATAAGTAACCCTCTAAGCTAGTTTAGAGGGTTACTGTTAGCTTTAATGAGCCATGCTTGCGAGCTGTGCTCAGAACAGTAATGACAACTCCCAGTGAACGTGCCCCCACCTTCTCAGCGCTTTGAAGTCATCACGCTGAGATGGTAGCTATGGCAACTGTCAACACAGTCGACAGTACCCACCACTTAAAAAACGAAGAACGATGATATGAAACCATAGTACAGTTGGTGCTGTCTGAGCTTTTCCTCGTTCCAGCATGGATCAGCTTGCCTCATGTGGAGCCATAATTCAGTTCCTCCTGATGTCACTGTATCGGCTATCGGTGAAACTGCTGTGATGACGTTTTATACATTTTGTACACATGAACAACATAGAACTTGTGCTGAACTTGCTCCTCGTTGAGTAGCTTTTTGTCACAGACGAGCAGGGAAACAACACGGAGCAGGACTTGACCGCAGAGAAGAAACTCTGCTCTGCTTTTTGGGTCTTTGTGGGTCTCTGTGGGTCTTTGTGGGTCTCTGTGGGTCCAGGCAAGATGGGCACTTTTCCTTTCCCACTTCGAGTTCACTCATTCATATCACCCAGGATCTGAAAACATGAGGCCAAGAAGCCTTGTCATGTCAGTTTGTGAAGGAAGATGGTTGTCCAGAGCCCGACACAATTCTGACCCATCAGTGCTCCTTCTGTAACTCAACTCTCTGTGGAGGACACAGTGCAGAAGGCCCTTCCTGATCACCCTTCCCCAGGAAATAAACCTCCAGGGAGGGTGCCTGTCCACTCTCAAGTCCTCCAGTGGACCCATGGGTCCAAACTCGTATGTCACCCAGAGACTCACTGTACCTTGGCTAACCTCACACAACAGTTTTGGTGGCCTGACATGATGTTGGTGGCCTGAAAGGATGTTTTGGCGTTTGTTGTCTCTTGTTCTTAACGTGCTAAAGAACAGTTACTACAACCACCACAGATGCCTGTGCCCACCAAACTACCTTGAAGAAGCTAACACCCAGGTAAGTTGGACCATTTCCAGTTTCAAAAATTAATTCCTCTTTTGACCGCTTACAGTTTCCACAAAACCCTCTCAAGAATCAATCACAGCTTTCATGTCTCCTGCATCAAACCAGTAAGCGCCAGCAGATTCACACCACCTCCACTTCCTCTCCACCCTGGCTGCTTTACGATGTAGAAGTCGACACTGTGAGAAAGGTCAGTCCAGACATTGGAAGGGACATTCAGACTTGGTGGACTGGGAGGGCTATAGTCCAGAAGAGGGGTCTTGGGTCCCAGCCAGAGATGTCTGTGATCCTGTTCTAATTAGGGCATTCAGCATCCATGAAGGTGCAGTACAATGATGGGCACTGCTGGAGCCCATCACTGCTCCTCCTGGCCCCCACCTCCCTGTCACTACGTTACTCTCACCCGCCTATCAGCATGCTACACCTGTTGCTCGTTAGTTGACTTCATCATATACCAGAATACGGTGCCTTTTCCCCAGTCAGTTGCCATATTATACCGTGTTTCACTGTCAATACAAACTGTTGCCTGATGCAGATCTTGACTTTCTGCCTGTGTACCTTTCCGCCTTCTGTTTCACCAATTTAAACTTCTGCCTGATAGCACTGGTAGTTGATCTTAGATTGTTCAGTAAATACATTGTATTTCAACCACTGCCCTGCTGCTGTTTCCTGCATTTGAGTTATTGCTGAGTCACGACAGATTCACTCACTGCACCGGCTGTCCTTTAGAGGGCGGTGCCAATCCCATTAGGCTTTCAGTCAATCACAGACAGACAACATTCACACTTGCTCCTTTTTAATGAGGTTGACAAATAAATTATGGTAACAACATGTTTTTAGTAAATGACATGACGATGATGAACACATCTTCAGTCAAATAAGTTAATGTTCTGCTCTTCACTACTCGTGTCCCATCAGTCTCCCAGACGACAGTCTTTGGCTTTCAAGTCCAACGTCTCAAAGTTCCCAGTTTCCACCCGCATCATGTTTGGCTCCAGCAGCTGCTTGAAGAAAAGTCTTTAGTATCTCGACCGAAGAGATTGTAGTAGAGCCTCAGGAGAGCCTCTGCAGAACCTTCATTCAGCATATAAAAATGAAAATGCACTTTTCAATAACAACATAAACAAGAGACAACGGAGATGAAAAGTCGTTGCATAGTCATCTCTGCTGGTTCCAATGTGGAAAAGAAGTTTATCCGTGACTTTTTTATGAGCAGCCACACTCATCCACGATCATGTTCTGGATGTCCTTCTTGATGATCTTCTGCTCCTCGTTGTAGTAGAGCATGGACATGGCGTGGAGCCGCGTGGGCACGCAGCACGACTTGATGTTTTGGAATGGGCCGTAGCCCCTCATGCGGTAATGATTGATGACTGTGGAATGGAAGGAGAGCGACGAGCCGCTGATGCTCGCAATGTGGTTGGGGCAGTCACCCTCGCAGTAGTTGGCGTGATAACCAGATGGGGCAATAATCCAGTCGCTCCAGCCGATGTCTTTGAAGTTGACGTAGAACTGACGTTTGCAGCAGACAGGAATTTTGCCATCACACTCCAAACCTCGTTTGACCCGCCGTTGGGCTGCCTCCTCTGTGGGTCGCAGCGCCACCATGAGGAACGGCTGGTGGGACTGGTCCGGCTTCTCAGCAGACATCAGGACAGGTGTGGCGCCGGCCTCCGAGCACAGAGAACAGGAAACCTTCAGGCGGAGCAAACTGTCGCCTCTGTCCAACAAAGCCTGCACAGCGCGTGGGATTGCGAACGTGTGCCAGCCGCTGCGGCGCGTGTCCACCATCTTCTGTGCCACCAAGTCCTCCATGGCGCAATGAGGCGACTGCAGCAGCTGCAGCGTCACTTTGCCTTTTGCTCGGTTTCCCTTTGACAACTTGAGGAAGATCCAAATGCTGGCTTGTTCAACCACAGCTGAGCTACTTCCATCTAGTGAGAGGTCAAAGGTCACAGTGTTTGCAGCGTCTCCTGAAGCAGCACACAGAAACAAGAAGCACGTTAGCGGAACTCATTGCAAGAAATATTGTGATTTGTCTCTGAACCTGCTGGAACTGCTCGGACGCAACATAAAGACAGACAGCATGAACGTCCATTTCTCTCATGATCTTGGTCCTGTTATTGTGTCCGTGAGTGGACAGACACAAGAAATGTCCTCCACAATAACAAACATCTAAATATACTCAGCAAGCAACATACGCAGAGACACTAAAAAAAGAAAACGTCTGATTCAGGGAGGTCGGGAACAAGGCCTGTAGTATCCCCCTGCTCGCCCCTTGTGCCCTCCATCCCTCATATTCCCTGTCCCTC
>CAAKHB010001227.1:29767-41158 GCA_901007665.1 Aeoliscus strigatus
GTCAGTTCTATGGATGTGCCAGTTATAGGTGTGTTCCAGTTCATGGTCCCCCTCTGTCCTTATACCCTCCATTCCTTGACCCCCTGTCCTTATACCCTCTGTTTGTCAGCCTTCTGTCCTTATACCTTCTATTCAATGACCCTCTGTCCTTATACCCTCTGTTTGTCAGCCTTCGGTCCTTATACCCTCCATTCCTTGACCCTCTGTCCTTATACCCTCCATTCCTTGACCCTCTGTCCTTATCCCCTCTGTGTTCCTTGACCCTCTGTCCTTATACCCTCTGTTTGTCAGCCTTCGGTCCTTATACCCTCCATTCCTTGACCCTCTGTCCTTATACCCTCCATTCCTTGACCCTCTGTCCTTATACCCTCCATTCCTTGACCCTCTGTCCTTATCCCCTCTGTGTTCCTTGACCCTCTGTCCTTATACCCTCCATTCCTTGGCCCCCTGTCCTTATACCCTCTGTTTGTCAGCCTTCTGTCCTTATACCTTCCATTCCTTGACCCTCTGTCCTCATACCCTCTGTGTTCCGTGGCCTTCTGTCATTATAGTATGTTCCAGGTATTTCCCAAAAACATTTTCCAAGTCCTTTTTTGAGCCGCAGACAGGAATTTTTGAAAGCCACATCTCCCCTTACCTTGGATATCCACTGCAAGTTACGATTTCAGACATACGAACTGTAACACACAATTATACACAACCCCTTCTCCCTTTATGGACTCCCTGTCCTGAGACTCTCTGTACTTAGACCCCATATTGATCATTCCTGTAGCATCTGCTGTACCATCAAATCAGAAATGATGAGAAAAGGTACTTGATGGATCTTTTAACTGCATTGCATTGTTGATTTGCAGCTAAAAAAGGGGCCTCCAGTGCCTCCACCACCAAAAGTCACACCTACCAAGGAGGTGAAGGAGGAGCAGATCATTGATCTTTTTGGGGGAGAATTCTTACCTGCACCATCACCATCACAGGTGACAAAAATCATACATCACGGAACAAATGTGCACAATTACAGAGAAAGATGGCTGATTCTGAGAAATGTTATATATCTAAATGTTGTTTTGTCCACAGCCCAACGAAAGACCAGGAGAATCACTCCTGGATATGGACTTTGATGCTTTTCAACCGGACGAAAGTGTATCGCCAATACCACAGGTACTGTTCATGTTCTACCGACAGGCATTCAAACATACACACTAATATATATAAGATAAATAAAACATTTGATCAGAATTAGATGTTTACTACTTAAAGATCTAAAGATAGAAAGGTCGAAGACAGTAGATAGTGGTAGTTACCTAGGCCAAATCTTGACGACAAATGGCTGGATGTGTCCTCCATGAGGTTATCTGATGTTTAATCAATGCTAGCATATGCTACCTTATAGCTAAATGGATTCACACTGTAGTTTCTGTCGAATGTGACATATGTTAGTTGTTGTCCATACTAATCTTACTAATCTTTTTGTTCACTTGCTGTGCTCGTCCAGACCGCTGTGCCTTGGGATATGTGGTCGGTGAGTTCAGTTTTTCTCGTTACATTGTTTTCACACTAAAATTCTATCATTGGACAATTTGGGACCAGATGAAAACATGACTCGTGTTAAATGTGTTTTTTTTTTTTTAGGCACAGCCAGCACAGACTGTAAGTACTTCTCCAATCTTCTGTTGACCATCATCAATAAAGATTCCTTTTCTTTCTGCTAATTTACAAGAAAGTACCACAGCATTTGACGAATGGGTTGCACAAAGATAAAAGCCAACATCATTATCTTTATTGAAATAAACTACTGGAAAACTATGAAGCAAAGCATTTAAATGTTCATTTCCTACACCTGGGTCATAGTCTTTTTGCAACCATGCTGTGTGTTCATAAACTGTTATACAGTATATTCACCAACATGCTAAAGCAATTTAATAAACCTCAGCGTTCAGGGTCATCACACTTTAACCCTCCACTTACTGCATCTCCAAATCAGGCTGCAGACTCCGGCTTTGCCACAGACTGGTCTGCTGACTTTGGTTCGATGACAGCAAATGGAGATGCGGCTTCAGGAGCTGAGGTCTCCGTGGCTCCTGAGGGCCCCACCGTGGGGCTGGAGGGGGTGCAGCACGGGGAACAGGGTGGGGATGATGTTTGTCCCCCAGAGGACGGTCAGCAGCTGGATGGAGATACAGCTACACCCCTGGATCCACAGGAGAGTGAGCCTACTGTAGCACAAGAGGATGAGGTTAGCAGCTGGGATCTCAACTCTCAAACGTGTCCCAGCCCTCATCCCGTTGGAGGGGACGAAGCTGAGACAGGACAGGCAGATTCTGAGGGAGATGCAGCACAGGATGGCCGTAGGCAGTCCACCCCAGGGCTGATTTTTACAAATGAGTACGGTGAACAGATTGAGGGCGGCACTGAGGACAGAGGAGAAAAGCGCCACAAGTCTCCGGATGGTTCTGGATCTGAGTATGAGACTGCGGAGGAATGGGGCGATGGAGGTCAGGGTGGCTGGGCCAGTGCTGATGATGAAGTGTCGTACGAAGATCACCGCGCTGTGACCACCTCAAAGGGGCGGGGGGGTGTCACAGGCAGCCCGACTGATGGGCTTCCTGCAGACGAACCACAGAGAGGGGGTGTGTTTGATTCCGATCCTTTGGCTGAAGCATCAGGAGGGGGGGCGTTTGATTCTGATCCTTTTGCTGAAACACCGGGAGGGGGGGCGTTTGATTCTGATCCTTTTGCTGAAACAAAGGGAGGGGGGGCGTTTGATTCTGATCCTTTTGCTGAAACACCGGGAGGGGGGGCGTTTGATTCTGATCCTTTTGCTGAAACAAAGGGAGGGGGTGCGTTTGATTCTGATCCTTTTGCAGAAACACAGTTTGAAGACAAGGGGGGTGATTTTAATTGTCAACCACTTGCGGTGACTTCAGGCGATGGTGGTTTTATGGCCACTGCAGATGGAATAACTGGATGGGATACAGATCCGTTTGCGAACAGTCTCCAAACAGGCTCCTCAGACACTGAGACTCTTGCCACCGAAACCACGTCCTGGCAGCAAATTAGCAATAGCAATGGCTGTCACCTCTCGGTCACTCAAGGAAACACGTTCTCCATCTCTGGCACAGCAACACATGGAAATAAAGATGTTAATGTTCCTATAATTCTCAAAGAACCAGAAAATTCAGACATGTCCGAAGATGAGGCTGCTAACCGGAGATTTGGAAAGTTGTACCAAGAGATAGATAAAGAAAAGGAAGAGGTACATGACTTCTTCCCCTTGTCAGTATGGTAGAGTAGCATAGATTTGAGTCAGTTAAAACCTCACCCCCGCTCCTTTTAATCTCCCACAGATTTAGGAACCATACCTGGATCCCAGCCTGAGCCCCTCCAGCCTCCCGTCTTGCTTGCTTTCACAGCCCGTTTCCTCCATGTAGTTTGATTCATGTGTAATGTACCATTGTGACTCTCCTTACATTCACACATGGAATATTAATTGGGTCTTTGAAATTTAATTGACCTGAACAACAGAGTTTCACTTTTGGATCAAACAAAGTTTTGCACATTTGTGCACCCAAAACATTGGAATAATTACATTGGTAGTTTTTACAGTTCAGGGTAGGTACATTTTCTTATTAATTTTAGAACTTAAAAAGTGTAGGAAAGTATTATTATTCGTATTATGAACATCACCCATGAAACATACCAGAGTTCCAACACCAATTATCCAAAAAATGACCAAAAACTTGGTATTTTGATGGACCATGTTATTGTTTGGTGTAAAAATGTTCTATTCAGACAATTCTGACTGCATGCACACGTCTACCCCTCAGAGTCCATTTTCCCCTCTGTGACTTTCCTCCTATCTTCTGTAAACTTGTATTTCCATGTATTGGTTGCCAGTAGTGACTCTCTATTTTTTCTTTCAACCTGCTCTCTGAAGGACACAGCTGGTCCGGCATTTTTTGCTGATTTCGACAAGATGGTGAGTCTCTAGTTTTTATATATACATAGTTGTTCGTTTATGTGTCTGTTTGAAGAGATCTTGTAAATTGACTTTGTGACGAACCTAAAAAGGGGAAAACTGACAATGACAATGACCTTCAAGTGCGAAGAGCTGTGGGTTTGGAGGAACGAAGCTCAATAACTGAGGAGAAAAGTTGTTAGACTTGGACTGTTTTAATCAGGGTTCAAGCGATTTAAGAAAGGCCATTAATCCCCTTCTGACATCTCCTGAGGCTTTCTGTAGTCTTATGAACCTTTCTCAAGCCGTCTGTTGATCAGTGTGTTTTTTTGAATTTTTGAAAAAGAACGATGTAAAGGCTGAACCGACAGAGGCTCCTGAAGCCTCACAGACGCAATCTGACGAATCCCCAGTTCCACCTACTACTGAGGGTGAGGAGCCTCCAGCTCCGCCCACTGCTGAGGGTGAGGAGCCTCCAGCTCCGCCCACTGCTGAGGTAGACGAGCCTCCAGCTCCGCCCACTGCAGAGGATGAGGAGCCTCCTGCTCCGTCTGCTAGTGAAAAAGATGAAGCAGAAGTTTCTGGTAGTCCAAAGGAAGAGACGCCTGCTGTGAGTGGACGTGTTGGTCAGAGTTAAGAACCCCATTGTCATTTCAACTGTCATCATCATCATCATCATCATCACCGCCACCGATGACCCCTTCAACAAACATGCGACCAGTGGAAACATGTTTTACAATCATGACTCATTTTTGACTCAGTTATGTTGTTGTGATCATGAGTTTGTTGATGTCATTTTCCACAAAGCTCCTCCCCTTTTTTGTTCACAGTGTAAGTCCTCCATCCTCTCATCCCGTTCACTCACCTTGTTTCATTATATTCTCAAACTCATTGAATGTTTGTGACAAATGAAGCTAGAGTTCTAAGACAGCTGAGCATTTGTTGGTTCTGTAACTAACTACTGGATATTAATCATATAAATATGTGACTATTAATACAAAACGTCACCTGCAGCATGGGTGCGTGGGAGTTTTAATGCGTGTCCACTTTGTCTAATTATCAGTGTCTAAACAAACTTGCCGTTGCCATCTAGGGGCCAACGCCACTAACACAACCAAATATACATAGTGCAATGAAACATTCTGGTTCCACGCAGGAATCTTCAGTTCAAGAGTCTCCCATGTCCTCAGGTGAAGCAGCTCCACCGGTGAGTTTAACAACTTACACAGAAACATTTCTGATCTGATATAAATCAGCAGTTGTCAGGTCAGTGATGATAGATGTGTTTTCCCATTAGTAGTAGTGGATTTAGCAATAGTAGTAGTGGTATTAGTGGTAGTAGATATACGTTATTGGGAGTAGTGGTAGTATATATAGGGGATATGAATATGAATGTACAGTATGTCAGGTTGTATGTGCAGTTTATTTATCATTGCTCAAGTTCCAATCAAATCCTGTGTGATCAGGAATCAATGTCAGTTCCTGAAGGACAGAAAGACAGTCCAGTGGACGAGGCCTCGGTAAGTACATCCAGACCCACATACACGCTCACGACAACGCAAGTTCCACCAGGATGTTTTGATTGAGTCAGACTCTTGACGCCTGCGGTGATCGATTTAGGACGCTAGGATTTACCAATTAAACACGTCCTTCTCATAACAGTCTGTTTGTTTACGTTTGTTTGTGCGACACTTCAGAGTGAGGCAGAGTTTGGCGAAACTGGCATTTGAAAGAAAACTCAAAGGTTCATCTGATGGAAGATGATGTAGCTCAATGGTCAGAGTTTCCATCGATGTGATTGGATCATTGTTCACCAATCGATGTAGAGCGATGGATCGATGTAGAGCGATGGATCTGTAGTACCCCTAGGATTTGTATGAGTATTACTCTTTATCAGAATGTGATGATAGTGTGAAACGTTTGCTGCAGGAGAAGATGCCGATCCCCTCAGTGGTGATTGAACCCGCTTCCAGCAACGAAGGTGACGATGACCGTGATGCTGACATCATCTCACCGAGCGCCGTCAGCGACAACGGCGTGTCAGCTGACAATCAAGCCCTAAAACACATGAGCCCGTCTGGCGGCGCCTCAGGACTCCCTGACGACTTCCTCTACAAGGTGGGACATTCTTAGAATGCTCAATAGGACAATGAGAGATGAAGCACTGGAAAGAAGGTAGAACTTTGCATCGAAGGGAATAATGACTGACATGTTTGCGATTGCCGGCAGGTGGAGACGATGCACGACTTTGAGGCTGCCAACTCAGATGAGTTAGAACTGAAGCGAGGGGACGTGGTGTTGGTGGTTCCCACGGCCTCTGTAGAGGACCAGGTACGTCCAAGTACTTCAACGGGTTTGAGAGGAGCTGCAGATTCTACCGACGTGTTCATATTTCTGTTGCAGGACGCCGGTTGGCTCACGGGCGTCAGAGAGAGTGATTGGAAAGTGTTGGGAGCCGCTGCGCCGAGAGGACTTTTCCCAGAGAACTTTATCCAGCGTTTGGACTAGGAGTGACAACGGAGAAACTTTCAGCATGTAGCCGACACCATCTCTGACGAACCATCTCCGTACCCCCGATGACGTTTTCCAATGTGAAGCCCAGTGACAAACTATTCCTGAAGCCTGAGGATGGAGTGAGTTCATGATATTGATTGTGGTGCGTTTAAGTTTGTTCTCACTGAAAATGCAGTAAAGTTTTTGAACGTTCAGTCGTTTGTCACTCTACAGCGGAAGATCCTCCGACTCGTGCTACTGTGAGCATTTCAGTGTATTTGAGTGGTCAGTACGTTTCCCTGCAATCACTTTATGTATTGGTGTATTATCAGGAGTGTGTGTGTGAGTGTGTGTGAATCACTATTGGTGTAATATCAGGAAGGTGTGTGATGTTCCATTTGTCTCATCCGAGTGATCCTGTGCTTTAAGAAATAATTCACACATCCAGCATGAAAATGTGACGTGTAATCGAAGGGATGAGAAGATAAAATTGTAATAAATATGAAAATAAACTATTTATTTGTAAATGTCAAAGCAAATGTAGGATAATAAATCCAATATGCAATCTATGTTTGTACGTCAGCTCTTTGATGTGCAGTCCACGTGCATCTTACTGATTTTATTGTTCATCACACAAATAAATTAGTCTTCAGAAAGTCAAATGTCTGATGAAACAATTTTATTTTACTTTATGCGCATTACATTCACACCTGCAACTCATGCATTCACCGCTAACACGTTCGCGCCTGTTGCTATCGCATTCACACCTGTGTGATGATGTAACACTCGGGTAAAATCACACATCACAAACATTGTTTTGTTGCTATTGACAAGCGTGATACAAAATATGTGATATATCTGATACAAAACTAAAAACATCAGGAACGAGCGGCTGTTCACCGTGGCGGTGCGTCATCTCTTGGCGGACTGAAGGCATCGATCTCTTTGACGAGCCGGTCGGCAACGCTTCTGTTGTTGGCGGCGACAATTCTGCGGGACATCATGTCCACTGGTCCTCCTGTGAGAAGATGAGCGTCAGCCCGATCATCATTTCATGAGCGTGTCGACGTGCATCATCGGGACAGCTGTTACCTTCCACATCCATCAGGATGCCGCCAGCTTCTGTGACAATCAGCGAGGCGGCGGCCACGTCCCAGACATGGATCCCGATCTCATAATACGCTTCAACACAACCAGCTGCCACCAGACACATGTTGATCGCTGCGGTACCGGCACTGCGTATCCTGGAAGACAATGTACACGAGTCTGGGTGAATAGTAGTAATACGGCGGGAACTGTCACGACTGAACTGCTGACGTAAATAGAAGTTCTGTTTTAGTAGTTCTGTTATAGTACCGGTACTTTTACCCGTGTACTGGTATGGAGACGACTCTTTTCAGGCTGCAGAAGATCTTTTCCACAGTCTCAGTTTCTCTGTTGGATCCAAACTCTGTGGCGATGATCGACTGTTTGATATCTGACAGGAGTAAGAACGACATCTGTCACGACGACATCATCATCATCATCATCATCATCATCATCATCATATGGATCAGCTGACGATGCCTGTAACCAAGAACTGTAGGTGCTGATCCATTTCTGACCTTCCTGCTCAGAAACCTGCAGAGGCTCTCCGTTACAAAAGGCTCCTTTGCCCCTTCTCGCCGTGAACATCTTATCTTCCAGACAACTGAAGACGACGCCGAACTCCACCTGAGGGAGAAATGGAACCAAAGCAGTTGAACACTATTTCCAGAGTACTGACTGAGTACTGTCTGACACCTGTCTGATGTATTAATGATGTTTCTTTGAATATGCCTGTGTGTGTCTGTTTCTATAGAAACTAGAAGTAGCGGTGCGTCACACTGACCTGTTTATTAACAGAGAATCCAATGGAAACAGCAACGAAGGGAAATCTGTGGGGAAAAGTGTTTCGATAAATTCATCAGCTGACGATGACGACGTCCCCTGAGGGACACAATGATCAATAAATGACGGGCTTTCTGTTACGAGTGAACGAAGTTGGTGGTCCCATCGATGGGGTCAATGATCCAGGTGGGACTGTCACCGAGGACACAAGCTTCACCTGCAGCCACTGACTCCTCCCCTATGAAGCTGACACACACACAGTGATGGAACTGCGCTGACAGAGCCGTCACTGAATAACTACACACACACACACACAATCACACACACCTTACCAGTGTGTTGGGAACTTCTCCTTCACTGATTGGATGATCAGCTGCTCCACCTTCTGATCAGTCTGCGTCACCAAATCAACCGATGAACTCTTCACCATCACCGTCTGCTTCCCGTCATCCTGCAGAGCCTGTCTCACCACCTGTCAGCACACGCAGCATACAGCATCAACCCCTCAACTAATCAACGACCCCTCTACACTCAGCGTCACGTTCTCCTCTCATCAGTCACCTATGTACATGTGTTATAAAATGCCATGAAATCACGTTTTCCTACGATCACTGATCACTTCCTCGATACAGCGATTCTCACGTGTTTGCATTCTCAGTGACACACACTCACTTCTCCAGCCTTACGGGCGACTGCCACAGCATGGTCCATGGCGCCCTGCCACACATCAGCCATGTTGGAGGAGATTCTGCAGGAACATGAGACGAGTCAGTGGAGATGCTGATCGACAATCTCACTGTAACCAACGTTAAACTTCTGCCTGAATGTACGCGTTCATCTCTTCTGGTTCGCACAAACTGCAGTAAAACCCTGAACAGGCTCCTGTCGTTCCAGAGCGTCTCAGTAGAGCATCCATCTTCACTGGCATCCTCCTCCCTGAACCTCCGATCCTCAGATGAGCTTCTCTCCATCCCTGAGCTAATGCTGCGTTCCAGCTCCTCTTTGTTTGTACTATGCTTATACTTTATACTTTGCTCAGCATCCGTAGGATTAACAATGGCATTTCACAAACATACATTTTATTTATTAATGAGCATGTGTTTGCTGCCTGTTGAGCCTGTTGTTTACCACACTTATAAAACTACATTTGTTGATCACAATCAGTCTTTACAACTTTAATGACACTTTACAACAAAGACACAAGTGATTCAGTAATGAAACCGACAGAACCCACCAGAACACACACATGACTATGGATGACAGTAAAGAAAATGCCTCCAAGGTCGCCCCTTATAACTATTCCTGTAAACTGAAAACCTGTATTCTTGCTTTAAACACAAAACAATGTGTTTAACCATAGTATAGTACTAGAATAGAACCAAGTACTCAGTTCTATAAACATTTACATTGTTTCTTGAAAACTCCAGCATTCCGAATGATTGACTGACTGATTGCTCGATTGATCATCTGCATCTATGAAGACGTTCACGGACCAGTCTGGCCGGATGTTGTATCAATGGAATCAACACTGCTGCTAATCTGCTAATCTGTTAATCTGTTAACTGCTAATCTGTCCTGCGCGACCTTAATAACATGGCGGATAACAAGAACACGACACACAGAGATCAAACCACTGATTTAAATCTCTTATTTAATGTGATATTCGATCGGTAACGATCAGACCACCATCGAGAAGAAGCCCGATGCACATAAAAACTGTCAAACTCACACTCAAACACTCAGACAGCTGCTGCGGATCAGTGGCCGGGGACACTTCCGGGTGGCTTCTGCTTCTCGTGAGGTGTTTTACGGCAGCTAGCGTCCTAACTCACGTGTGACCTTAATTTCATTCGTTAAAAATCGTGTAACCACACGTCTTACGGTATAATTTCGAAAGAATGAATATTCAACGGAACGAGACGTTGTATCAATTTTGTGTTTGTTTGTTTTATTCCGTTCAGAAAAACAACAGCTTTACAGCAGTTTTACAGCTTTACGATATCTTAAAGGAATACACCACCGCAAACCAACCTTAAGCCATTGTTCTAAAGAGGAGTTCCAATGTGTGTGCGTGAGATTCCAGTTTGACAAATTATGTATATATTTTTTTAAATAAATGTGAACAAGGACTTCCAGAGGCTACACACAAATGACGCTGACTTAGACTCACGTGCGTGGCCTGATCAGACAAAGTGTTCTGGACACTAACAATGAATAATGAAATACTGAATTTAAAATTATTAAAATGTTGACGTGAAAAGTAAACTGTCAGATAAACACTTAACATATTCTAAATAAAAAGTACAAGTATATATGAATCTTCTGTTCCTCACGGAATTCTTGGATCTGATTCAGAATTTAAAAAATTTAAAAAATTAGCTCCACCACCACAGCAGCAGTGCAGATCAGTCAGCTGATTGAAAGGATCAATAACAATACTGATGAAAAGATGTTTTCATTCAAGGTTCTTCATCAGCTGACCTGTGGTCAGTTCATGCCTGACGCCCCACAGACACACCTACAGGGATCCTCATCATCACGACGACAGGGAAACGCCTGAATCACCTGAGCGATCTGATTGGCCACGGCCGAGGAGCTCGCAGCGATGACTCTGCGGGACATCATGTCAAAGTTGGAACCTGAGGACACGCAGAGCAATGAGAGGAGGACACGCCCACCACAGGTGCGTCAAAGATATGTCATAAGCAGCCATGGACAGACCATCTGTATCCATGACAACACCTCCGGCCTCCTGGACGATGATGGCGGAGGCGGCAATGTCCCAGCAGTGCATCCCAATGTGATAGTAGGCGTCAGCTCCACCTGTCGCCACCTGACACATGTCGACTGCCGCCGTTCCCAACGCACGCACACTGGAAAACACACATGACATCATAGAGGAGCACTCTGACCCGACTCCCCTGACATTTTTCCATTGCATTTGTAAATGTATGTCTATGTCTTGCACCAATCACAGAGGGCCACGCCAGGTGGGGGTGTGGTCTGTTCTCACCCATGCACAGGTAGTTTCAGCAATCTGAAGATGTTGGAGGTCATCGTGGACAGAGAGAGGT
>CAAKHB010001227.1:41178-74110 GCA_901007665.1 Aeoliscus strigatus
ATTTTTCCATCTGTCATTTCTAAGGCGTTGATGGTGCATTTGTAAATGTATGTCTATGTCTTGCACCAATCACAGAGGGCCACGCCAGGTGGGGGTGTGGTCTGTTCTCACCCATGCACAGGTAGTTTCAGCAATCTGAAGATGTTGGAGGTCATCGTGGACAGAGAGAGGTCATCGCGTTCCGCTCCGATCTCAGTCACAACCACACACCTGTTGATGTCTGGTTGGAGACAGTGTTGTGACGTTTAGAAACTGTTTAGTTGATTTATTTTGTTTCATCAGTGTCAGCTGTGTTATGTCACCTTCCTGTCCGGAGGCATGCAGCAGCTGTCCGTTCAGAAAGGCTCCTCTTCCTCTCTGGGCGTGATACAGTTTGTCCTCCACACAGCTGTACACCACACCGAACTCCGTCTGACAGCACAAACAGCTCATCAGTCTACAGCCTGCCGACCTTTGACCTCTGACCGACCCTTTAACTCACCTGCTTGTTGACAGTGAAGGCGATGGAGATGGCTACGAATGGAAATCTGTTGGGAGAAGCAGCACTCAGTGACTCAGCGTTTTTAGGACTGAATACTACCACTACTACTACTACTATGACTACTGCTACTACTGCTACTTCTACTGTTACTAGTGTTTCTACTAGTGCTACTACTACTGTTACTAGTGTCACTACTAGTTCTACAAGTATTGCTACTGCAACTGTTACTACTAGTTCTTCTACTACTGCTACTACTAGTAGTATTGCTACTACTACTGTTACTACTACTGCTACTACTACTACTACTACTACTACTGCTGCTACTACTGTTACTACTAGTTCTACTACTACTAGTATTGCTCCTACAACTGCTACTACCAGTTCTTCTACTACTGTTCCAAACGGACCCATGGACGAAGTTGACGGTGCCGTCGATGGGGTCGATGATCCAGGTGGGATGGTCAGTGAGCTCCACTCGTTCACCGGCTGCAACTGACTCTTCCCCGATGAACCTGAGGTTCAAGTCAATAGAATCTCATTTAACGGCTCATTCTAGTGATTTAAATAGAATCCATGTCCGAGACCAACCCATCTAGCGATGAGTAGAATCCAATAATACTGTCAATAAAGGCTAAGAGAATCAAATAGAACCTGAGTTCAGGAACTCGGCTCTGACAGTGGAAAAGAGAATAGAATCAAATAGATTAGAGCTGAATACAGTTGAATAGAATCCAAGCAGTTAAATAGACACAGAATGGAATAAAATCTTACCTGTGTTCAGGATATTTGTTTCTGATGGCTGAGATGAGAATTTTCTCGACTCTCTGATCCGTCTCGGTCACCAGATCCGCTGCAGAACTTTTCAACTTCACTTCTTTGGTCTGCTGGAGCGCTGACACGACGACCTGATACAAAGTTTCTGTTAATTTCTCCAAAATAAAAGAACTCTCTGTCTGAAATTAAATAACTATTCAGTGCACGTTCATGTTGCTGCCTGGGTTGTTTCTATTTAACTGAAACAGAAATGGACCTAAACCTCTAAAAACAACATACCAATAAACACGTTATTTACCAATCAGTGCTCATGTGCCAGTATTGATGATATATGAAATCAGAAATCTGTTCTGCTCCAAGGTCACCTGAGGAAAACCTCCAAAGTAACCTATGTAATTTTCCATCAGCTCCTGTTTGTGCTGCGTTTCTCAAGCGTTTTTATCAAAACTGAACTTGATTTGAACCCCACCGAGCTCTGAACCAACTCTCTGCTCACACCAAGTAGCTGGTTGGTCGGCTGGTGTCTTACCTTACTGGCCTGTCTGGCGATCAAGATGCCAAAGTTAAGACAGTCAGTCCAGTCGGCCATGATGAGGATGAGTGGGAGTTTTTTTTGATGGGAGAATGGTGGTGGAGGAGGAGTAGAAACCCTTGGAGAGGAGAAAGACAAAGATGTGAAAAAAGTCAAATGATGAGTAGAGAGATGAGGGAAAAACAATCTACGGTAAAATGTCCATGAGGAGTGAAAAACTATTATGAAAAAAAAGACAGATGATAAATAATCAAAACAATCAAATCAATAAAAAGTGATGATGACAAAAAGGAAACAAACTCTAGAATGAGAATTCACTCATTCATTCATTCACATATTCATCAGAAACGTTTGGGTTTAAACACACTGACAAAGCATTGGATGCGAAAATGAGAACTTTGACAGAAGTAACAAATGGCAGAAGGAAAAAGTAGTATACAAACACTAGAATGAACACACTGGAAACAGTAGGCACACAATAAAATCTGTAGACACACCCTGTAAGATATAGTAGAAACATACAGTTGAGACACACAATAGACAAGCACAGTAGAAACACAGCAGAAGAAAAACTTTAGTTACCTGCAGATGTCCTGAAAAAGAAACAACTGCACATTTGTCCTTTTATACAACAAACAGCCAATCAGAGCTCTGAGCTTCCCTCAAGCGACATCACCAGCCAATCAG
The DNA here is from genome assembly GCA_901007665.1 of Aeoliscus strigatus. Lineage (NCBI taxonomy): Eukaryota > Metazoa > Chordata > Actinopteri > Syngnathiformes > Centriscidae > Aeoliscus > Aeoliscus strigatus. The sequence goes on from CAAKHB010001227.1 coordinate 43,653, forward strand.
ACACAAGTGAGTCTGTGTGTGTGTGTGTGTGTGTGTGTATCATTTTGTATCAGTGTCAATGTGCGTGTCGGTGTATGTGTGATTGTATATCAGTGTTGGTGTGCATGTCTGTGTGTGTGTGTGTGTGTGTGTGTGTGTGTGTGTGTGTGTATGACTGTGTATCGGTGTATGTGTGATAGTCATTTCTTTGTGTATCACCATTTATCGGTGTGTTTGTGCGTCAGTGTGTACCAAGTGTGTGATTGTGATGACAGTAGAAACACACAGCACAACATCCCTCACTGGTTACCCTGATTACTATAGTCAAACATTGATTACCATGTTAACCTGGTTACCCTGTTTATTATAGTTATCCCTCACTGGTTACCTTGGTTACCACAGCCATCCCTCACTGGTTGCCCTGGTTATTAGAGTTATCTTTTACTGTTTGTCATGGTTACTATAGTCATCCCACACTGGTTACTGTGGTCACGCTGTCAGTCACTGACAGATCATTTAGTTTGCGTGTTTGTCTGGAACATTGCATCTTTGGGGTTAAACTGCACTCTGGACTTACGTTCATTCTGGAAGTTTACTGATTTAGCTTTCCACTGCTTCTTATTTCCTGTTGGGTTTTTGAAAGCTGCTGTGCCTCAACATCCTTTAACATGAGCTGACTTTTTTCTGCTGTGGAGCACATCGACTGAAACATTATGTACGATAAACTGACCTTAGTCCGGCGGATAAGCTGAACAATTGTTCAAATTGTTCAAAGCAGAACATCTTGCCCTTGATGTGTTGCTGTCAGATAGGGTAACTGGAGCAACCGCCGTTCTTTTAATCATGTGGGACTGATCGGATCAGGAACATGAGTATTCAACTGGACCAACCTGGGCTTGTACACTTTCACTGCGTGTGACGCTTTGAAAATATGCATCTCATCATTTCCTGTCCATGATTCTTCAATATGTGACACCAGTTCAGTGATTCCTGGCTTCTGTTCTTCTCTGAACTCCTGTGAATCCATCAGAGAACTGGTTGTAAAGTCCTACCAGACATTTGGTCTTGGTAATCAGCATCCATCGCATGCGTCACCCAATGCTAGTTGGTTCCAGAGAACCTTTTTGTCAATACCTATGGTAGATGCTCTGTGCAGGTCTTCATCAGCTTCACCAAAAGGTTCAGATGTCATGATGGTGTTGCATTTCGCCATTTTGTAAAATGCAGTGAAACACACTAAGACGCAGAATGTGCTTATCATGTCAGTATATGTTAAATGGAACATAAATATTCACACATCTGAATATTATTGACACCTTTGGATTCCTTACCCCTAAAAAACATACCACAGAACCGAGAATTATACCGCTGTCACCATTTTTAACAAAGTTGTATGTGTTGTAAGTTATTTCGTTGCGCATCCGGTGGGCGTCTTGGAAAATGGGTGTCTTCTTAAATATGGTTCTTCATCAAATTTCATGCTCTATTACAGTTTGAACAATTCCCTGAAAATATTGGACTTATCCGCTGGACTACCTGAAAGCAGCAGCGTCCTTCTTAGCATTCAGAGGTCAGATCACACAGGGACGGCGCCTTAGTTCTTATCACACGTCAAACCACTGGAGCAGAACTCTTTTGACATCAAAATGAAAACACTGTTGCTCTATTTGTGACGGTCTTATCTGCTCAGCGATGAGCACAGGTCAGATACTCAGCTTCTCTTAAACAACATACAAACAGGATAAAAACAGACAGCGTCTGTGTGCTACAACTGTGCACACCGCAATACTCCGATTTTATAAAACTCAATGTATTTTTATATATGTATATATTATGTCATTTGCTCAATTTCTTGTGGCCTTATACAGCAGAGTAAGTATTGAATGCATTAACATTTATCTAAATAAATAAATACATTTAAATATGTTTTTATGTGGACTTGGCAACGACCTACGTAAGAACAAACTTATATGAAGATCCTGTATGAATGAACGGTCACGAAGTCAGAACAGATGAGATGATGTTTACTGAAGAGTCACATGTACACTGAAATAAAAAACAGACTCATCTGTGACTGGCTGCCCCCCCGACACACACACACACACACACACATGCGCACACGCACACGCACACGTTCATCTTCCTTTCTTCATCTTGGAAACTTTCTCCTTCCTCTTTTTCACGTGCTTTGGGACTTTGGACTTTCTCTTTTCTCTCTGAGCTTCTTTCACCAGCTTCTTTTTCTCCTGAAACAACAAACCGCTGATTCACAGTTGGAGACGCCGAGTCAGCAGAGGACAGAACCTCCTCAAACCTTTTTGTCCATTGGCACTTCCTCAGTCTGCTGCTGCTGCTCATCTTCCTCCTCCTCCTCCTCCTCATCGTCATCTCCATCCTCAGACGAGGACGATGGAGCGTCCTCGTCCTCCAACAAAGCAGGAACCTGCAGGGACGAGGACATGGTTAAAAAAAGAGAAACTATCTGAGGTGGAAGCTGTGACAGAGGTCATCAGGTCATCGTACCATCTGGACTCCAGACAGGTCCTTCTTCAGTCCGGTCAGCGTCTGATACAGAACCTGAACAAAGATAAACCGGAGTACGGGCCTGAAGGTTCCTGAAGGTTCTCAGAAGTTTTCAAACATGTCCATCATGACATCATCTCGAACACTGTTACTGTCGCTGTGCGACGTTGTCTCTTACGTTGTCGTCGTGTCCACTGATTAGTGCCTCTTCATCCTTCCTCCTCATCAGATCGACGTCTCGCTCGTAGTAACTGACTTCCGTCAGTGTTCGGGGGATGTAGGCCTTCTTAAACACCTGGGGACAGGGTCAAAGGTCAAACAGCCCATCCACAGATTGTTGTGAATGTTTTTCCGTCACCTCTTCGTCGACTCGATCCTGATCTGATCGCTGCTCTGACGTCCGCTCGCTGGAAATCACCATCATCTGCAGGAGAACATAAAGGAAACTGAACTGAAAGGATCAAGTTCTGCCCACTTCTCCGTCTGTCAGGGGTCAAAGGTCTGTGTCACGTGACCAGTCCCGCTGTTGATGTCAACGAACTGACCTTCTCCAGGTATTGATCGATGTTGTGGCAGGTGATCGACGGGTCGGTGACGAAGTCAAAGAGTTCTCGGACCGTCATCACAGCCACGCCACGCTTCACAAAGAATTCTGGGGGAAGAACAGAGATCACAGGTTTGGATCGGCTCGTTCGAGCGACGTGATTGGCCAGTGGCCTCCAGGTGACCTCACCGTTCACGTTGCTGCAGTCCTTCCTGAGGAACTCCAGGGCGTGAGGGTGGTCGTGTTCCACCGACTGCGACACGTCGATGATGTAAGCGTCTCCGTCGTGATACCTGCAAACCAATCGCAGCCTCAGCAAAGATGCTAGCCTGCAAACTGTGGGCGGGGCCTCACGCTGGGCGGGGCCTTACAGTATGTTGAACTCGCTGAGGTCGGCGTGGACGAGTCTCGCATCCTGGAACATTTTTCTCATGTTCTGCAGGACCTGCAGGTAGAGTTCCCGAGCCTTCGATTCCGACAGCTCCGCGTTCTTCAGCAGCGGCGCCGGCCTGAGTGATCAGCGGAGGACAGGAAGTCAGCCGGTGACGTCACCAACGATCGATCGCTCTGATCAGTTCGTACATGTTGTCTTTTCCTATGAAGCTCATGAGCAGAACGTGACTCCTGAGCAGCAGCGGTTCTGGGCTGGGGATCCCGGCGGTCTGCAGCCTGGAACACAGAGACCACTGAGTTTACTGGGTTCTGTCACATCAGGTTCTACTGGGTTCTCATGGGTTCTGTCACCTATGTTCTCATTCACACGGGTTCCATCTGTGAGTCCAAGCTACTGACCTGATGAGGTTCCTCATCTCTTTCTCTGCCCAGGTTCTCACCATCTTCCTCGGGTTTCCTTTACAGTACCCGTGGCGGAACCTGCAGAACCACCACGAGCAGAATTTGTTACCCGAGAACTGACGGTCAGAATGTGACAATGAAGAGGCGCACGCACGCACGCACGCACGCACGCACGCACGCACGCACGCACGCACCTGAACTCGCCCCTGACGTATTTGTCGCGGTCCTTGAAGAGCAGGATGGACGTCTTGTAGATCTTGATGGCTCTGCTCTCGTTGGCGGCCGTGCTGGCATGGTAAACGTTGGCCTAGGGAGGGAAGATCAGCTGATCGTCAGAACCAGAGACTGTTCAGCAGAGAATCAGACTTGATTGCTGATCTATTGATCTGTGATCGCTTACCTCCTTCCCTGTGCTGATGCAGCCGTTGATTTCACAGATGATTCCTCGACTCAACATCTTGAAGAGAATCATTCGTGTTCGAGGATCTAAAACCTGCAGAAGTTCATCAGATCAGTTTGTGGATTCTGCTTCTTGTCATAATTTTCACAATAAAAGCCTCTGAAGAACTCACCTGTTCCACTGTGGCGCGATCTGATTTGTCCTTCACGCGGTACCTGCAGAGGAGCAGCCAATCACAATCAGAGCTGTCACATGACCTGTGACGTCGCTGCAGTTCACACGTACGTGTCGGCATCCTTCTGCTTCTGCATCGTTGTCACTTTATTGATCACTGAGTCGGCAAAATTCAGTTTATCTGGAGGAAAATAATGAGTCAGCGTGATCACCAATCAACTTTGATGAATCCACGACGTGTGTATGTGTGTGTGTGTGCGCGTTACCCAGGTTGATCTTGTGCTCGTATCGCTGCAGTGTTTTATCGTGCTGACTAGACGGATTCTGTCGGTTTGCCTGAAGGACAAAATGATTGATTGATTGATTTATGGTCGATCAGCTGTCGCCTGAGAGGTGATCGGCGTGTCTCCGACCTGATGGACAGACGTCCTGTTGTAGTGTTTGGTCAGATGTCCAGCCACCCACTCTTCGTCTTCATCTTCCTCATTGTCATCTTCACCTTCCTCTTCCTCGTCGTCCTCCTCCTCCTGCTGCTGCTCACACGAGGGCACCAGCGTGATCTCCCTCACCTGACTGACAGACAACACTTGCGACTGGCTCCTGCAGACAAACAGGAAATGAGGGAGGAAGATATTTGTCACATTGTCACTGTTTACTATTGATGACCAACACCAAACATTATGACCAACTAAGGATTTTGCTCCACTCAGCCGCTCTTTGACCATTCGTCTCCCATTTATCCTCTCATCCTCCCCCATGAGCTTTATAACCCGAAAACAAAACCCGTTGAACTCTTATTGATCCTTTGGGATTTGATGTCGATTATTCAATCACGAGGGGGCACTAACCTCTTCTGGGATCAGAACTGTTTCCGAGGGAACCCACTTCATTAACCGTTTCGTCTGGACCCGAACTTCTCCCGGGTTTCATTCATCAGATAATGTACCTGTCCCACCGACTACCTCCGAACTCACCTGTCCTCCTCTGCGTCACTGAACTGTCCGGGTTCGCATTCGACCAGCGCCATGACGTCACACTGCGTGGAAGGGAACACGAACCAAACTGACAGGAACTGGTCCGAACCCACGGGAACCGATCCGAACCAAGTGACACGACGAGAACCTGAACCATGCAGCGCGTGTGTGTATGTGTGCGTCCTCGTCACTTCCGGGTCTGAACACGTGTCTACGGTAAGTGGCGAGGGACGTTTGCGGACTGAGTGCATCCAGGAAGAATTATACTACTTCTACTATTGCTATTACGACTACTACTGCTGCTCCTGTTACTAATCCTACTATGACTACTTCGAATAATAAAATTTCTTGTTTATACAACTCAAAATGTTGCAACAAACATTAAACACCTTCCAAAACTATAACCCTGAATGACAGTGAAAATAATTCTCAAGAAAAAACAAATGAAACAAAATAAAGTAATCCTTAAACATAGAAACATAGAAAAGCATGTTATACTGACAATAATAATTGTAATTAATAATAGTTGTAGTAAAAACTATTGGTAATGGTTAAAAACTGTAGTAATAGTTGTAGTAAAAAAAAATGTGAGGAACATTTATGTTGAAAACTGCAGACCGGAAGTGGGCGTTTCTGTACCGGTGTAGCGTTCTGTTCATGCTGCGGCATTGCCAGTGCAGTAGAAGTTCCATCGAGCGTGCGGATGTTTGCGGATCTGGAGCACACCCCCCGGACTCTGCTGGTCTGGGACCGGTCCAGTTTCCGGGAGGAGAAGAACCGGCTGCACGAGCAGGTGCAGCAGCTGCACTTCAACTATAAGGTTAGCATGCTGTTAGCATTAGCATTGCTGTTCTCTTCCTCTCTCATGGAGCGGTTGCAGCTGATGAGTTCATCTGTTTGTGTGTCTGCCAGATCAATGAAGAATAATTGAATCGAATCAGAATCAAACTTTGTGTAGCTCATCAACATTAAAGTTTTACAACTACGCACAGACACTAATGCAAGGACGTTTTCTTTGGTCGTCAAAGAAAAGCAGAACTGACCCTGTTGAAGTTGATCCGTGCTGAACTGATTTCTACCTGTGCAGGTGTCTGTGCTGTTGCCTGAGTGTGACTCCGCCCCCTCTCACCTGGACACAGCCTTGAACAGTTTCAGCAGTTTCTGTCTGATCAGGCAGCTGCCCCTGTACGAACTGTTGGACAAAGACTTCCTGGAGACACTCGTGTACCAGGGTACGCCTCGCTCTCATCGTCTGGTCACGTCACAGGACCACTTGAACATGTCACGTGACTCCCTGGACATGCCCATCCAGACATGTCACATGACCACCGTCGCACGACCTGTGTGTGTTTCAGGCAGTGTGTGTGTGCTTTTCAGGTGGTGTGTGTGGCTTATCACACAGAACCAGGATCGATGAAGAGAACTGTGCTGCTTTGATGACGAATGGTAATAGCGATCAACAGGCTTAGAAGTGAAAAGTGTTAACATGTGCTAAAGATAGCAGGGTGTGTGTGTGTTCACAGGCCGTCTGTGTCTCTCTGTGGACAAAGACACATTTGAGATGTTGGGGGTCGAAGGGAAACCGTCCAGGTTCAACCACAGAACAACCAGCAGATACGGTGGGAACTGCACCATAGCAACAGATTCTGGATGTTGCTGTTTAGTCTCTGACATTAACTGAAGGCAGTGAACCATGTTGCATGTACTTGCAGTGATCTCTGTCGACCTGACTGACAGGAACATGGCTCCGGGTGGGCGGGGCCACCAACGTCTTCTCACAGGTCTGACATCACGAGTACAGCTACGGACTGACTTCCTGTTATCGTATCGTCCAGGTGAGTTACCCGTCTTGTACCTGCTGTCGCCATGAACTGATGAAACCGTGACCGCTGGTGTCTTGCAGAGGTCCGAGCCGCTCTACAGCCCCTCCTCTCCCGGTACGATTGGTCGGAGCGCACACCAGAGGTCAGCAGCCGCGTTCTGACTGACCTGCCCAGCCCGGACCTGCTGACCTCTGACCTGCAGTCATGTGACCCACACAGCTTCCTGGAGTGGTTGGGCGCCGTGGAAGCAGACGTCAGCTGGTGAAACAGATTTCCAAACTGAGCCAGTTTTGTACAGGTCATGTGACTCTTGTCATGTGACTCTTGTCTGTGATTCCAGTGAGAACCAGGCCAGCAGCTTCCTGTCCACGTTCATCTGTCCTGAGCCCAAAGTCCATGTCAGTCAGACTCTGAATATGTCTGTCTGTGGTCTGTTGCTTCCCACAGACATCTGTCGACTCATCCAGGAGCTCAGGTAGCACCGGCTGTGACCTTTGACCTCTAATACAGATCAAGTCCAAATATAAAGTGTGCTCACCTGTGCCACAGACGCTACCTGGAGCAGCGTCGGCCGCTGTCCTGGGTGGCGCTGACAGCCCACGGTTTCGCAGACAGTCCTGTGTCGTGGGGCGTCAGCGAGCACGGAGCGCTGAGAGGAGGAGAACACTTTTACACGCTGCTGCTGTTTCAGGACCTCACCTACCATCTGTTTCTGAGCGCAGGAGCTCATGACACCTGTCCGCCGTGACCAGACAGGTCCACCTGCACACGGAGGACCAGGTGTCTGTGGTTCATCATCAGTGATTGTTTGTCAGTGTGACTTAGGACAAAGTTTTGATTGGCTCAGACTGGTCACATGGCCATCCTTTGTTGATTCGGGGCAGCGTGGGGGCAGCTAGAGCTCAGTGGGTCTGTTTTTATTTTTGCCTCATTTGTCGTCAGGCATTTTCATCCGTCAACATGAGTTAAATACAAACAATCATCTAGTTTGACGGAAGCATTGAGAATGAGTTTCATGTTCAACATCTACTGCTACGTCAGACTGGAGCAGCTGAGTCACTTTGTTATTGAAATGTGAGGTTTTGAAAAACAAATTGGCCTGCACCACTTTTAAATGTTTTCATTTAAATAAAATGTAATTGTTTTTTACAAGAGTAATAAATAAAGATAAGTGAGTTTTGTTTGAATAAATTCCACTTCCAATCTGTCCATTCATGGGAAGACCTAAACTTTCTTTTAACTCTGTTAGTCCAGAGGTTTGACGTCGATCATAAAGAGAAACAAAGACTCTCTGACCAGTGTCCAGACGTGTTAGTCAGCTGATTATCATCTATAATTTGGATTCACAAAAAGGTGGTGAGAACAACTGTCCTGTCCTCATACACCCAACCACTCGAGGCAGAAGGCCGTCCGTTTTTCCTTTGACCTCTGTCGCTGAGAGCTGCTCATCAGAATGTTTCTACATTCTACAACAGCGGATGTGATCAGTACCATTGACTGCTGTGAACTGGAGGAAGAGGAAGCTGCGGCTCAGTTTGGTCTGACGTCACCAACCTGTTCAGTTGCTGGACGCGCACACACGACTGACGGCAACAGAAGAGGATTTAAATTGTTCCACAATGTGTGCTGAATTTTATAAATAAGCTTTCAAAAAACAAAACAGGCAAATGTCAGAATGTGCAATGGAGCAGTCCAGTTCCTAGTAGAGCTCAGATCTCCTCTGCAGGCGCTGCAGGATGGCGTCCGTTCCCTGCGACGTGCCCCACACTCTCTTCAAGGCTTCACACTCCCGTTCGTTAGCCTGCTCCAGAGCGCTGCGGCTAGTGTTCCTCATCAGGGCTTTGGACTCACGCAGAACCTGCAGTGCGAACCAGGAACCACCAACACAACATTAAAACTATGTGTGTGTGTGTGTGTGTGTGTGTGTGTCTGTCTCACACTGACCAGAGAGTCCACAGTCACCAGCTCTTTGATTCTCAACATGACTTCTTGTGTGAAGGTTCCCGGCCAGAGAACCTGCGACACCAAACCTTTGGAACACGCCTCCTGGGCCGTCAACTTCCTGCCGCTAAGCAGCATCTCATTCGCCTGGAACACGCAGGAACGTCTTAGAACACGCAGGAACAACTTAGAACGCACCGACAGCGAGACAGACCGAGGCGAGGCCCATCACGTGGGGGAAGGTGAAGGAGGAGCATGCGTCGGGCGTCTGTCCGTAGGACGTGTACGGCGTCTGGAACCAGGCCTTCTCGTTGGCCCACACCACGTCGCACAGAGGCAGGATGGCGGCGCCGAGCCCGAGCGCGGGTCCGTTCACCGCCACCACGATCGGCTTCCTGAACTGGATGAAGGTGTTGACAAAGGTCCTGAGGAATAGAACCCGGAAGTCAGAGGCATGATGACATCACACGTGACTGCCACGGCAACCGGATGCATCTACTTACCGGATGGTTTCGGCCATCTTGATGCTCTCCTTTTTCCTGTCGTCTGTCAGGCGCTTGATGAAATACAGGAAGTCAAGGCCGCAGCAGAACACGCTGCCAATAGCTCCGAGTAGCACCAACTTACTGTCGTCTGATGCTGCTGTTGCCAGGGCACTTTGGATCTCCTTCATCACCTGGACAACAGCGGGCCAACATGGCGTCTGAGGTCAGTAACCATGACAACTGATTCTAGTTGGTGCACAGGAAGCAGCAGCCAGAACCACAAACCTTACCTCGGGGTTGAGTGTGTTGTTCTCGGAGCTCTTGGTGGACAGCAGGATGTGGGTGAAGCTGTCCTGCTTCTTTACTACGATGTCACGATAACGGTAGGCACTCTCCGTTTGCCGAACGCTGAACCTCAGTCGTTTGTCGAAGGTACAGCGTTCCTCCAAACGCCGTTTCCCTGATGTGCTGGTTGCTGTATTCTGTGCCGCTGCCGTTCTGCTGGCATTGATGGCCTCCATCATCCCCAGGCCGGCTGAAAAGAGACACGTTATTCCTAAAGGCACCGCAGCCTGCGTTTGGTACAGCTCGTCGGGCCCAATGGCTGACCTTTGACCCTTACCTGACCCATTCAGGGAGTGCATGGCAGCTGGGGTGATGGGGACCTGGGGTGGGGGGAGGGGATTCTGACCGCGAGGTCTGGTCCCCATGCGGGCCCTCTCCTCCCCAGGCCCCAGCTGGACCCCCGCTGGTTGTTCCAGCAGTGCCACCTCAGGCGGGACCAGGTGAGCGTCCTGAGCTCCAGCGTCGAGGCTGTGAGCTGCTTCGCTGGGAGACTCTTCTGAGTCCAGTCGGCTGTTCATGGGACTTTTCGGGACCAGGATCTTAATCCCAGTCTTGGACAGATCCACGCTGCGTCGGGCCGAGCCGCCGGCTGTGGTGCTCATCAGACCGCTGGCACAAAAGCTGTCTGCCAGCGGCTGCTGAGCACCAGCAGGGCTGTGGACCTTTGGTCCAGCAGCAGGCAGGTAGACCGGTCCGGGCAGATGATCAGAAGGTCTGCTCAAGTTGCTGCTGATGTCACTGCTGGTGTCACTGCAAGCTACAGCGCTAGGTGGCGGTCTTTGTGCTGGTCTTTGTGCAGGGCTGCTGTTGAGGCCAGACGAGCTGCGGGTGGAGCGCAGCAGTGTGCTGACTTTCTGATGCTCAGTATGCTGGCGGTTGAAGTCATGCACATACAGCATGCAGGTGGAGAGGTGACTCTCTGGCTCCCAGGTGTCACTCTCTGAACCATAACCTCGCCACCTCACCAGGTACTCCCACCTCCCCTTTTTGTTCTTCCGTTTATCAACGATCCTCTCCACCTGTGGGAGGAGCAGCACACGTCACCTGTGTTGTCCACCATATTTCTCAGTGGGAGTCATCGTAGTCAGAGCGTTTTCGGTTGGAGGTTCGGTTTGACAGGCAGATAGAAACCAGCCTGAGAGTTTCAGTGACATGGATGTGTGATGTATGTGATGACCAGGTGGTTGGGGAGAAAACAAAAAAGTATATTATACATAAAATGACAGTTTCTACTCTACATTACTTCACTGTCTTGGATGATCAAACACATGGAAATTCTATGCTGGTTCTTGATAAAGTATTTCCAAATGTTGGTACAGATTTCTTAGTACAACAGTAGCAGCTCTGCGTAGCTCTTCTTTGCAGTAATGTAACTTGATTTACACGTTCTCATGGTACTGTATCTGGAGAGATGCAGTTTCCGTTTACACGAAGTGTCATGAACTCCCCCAGCATCAGCTAACTAAGCTGGCTAATCACCGAAGCTAACTCCCCTGGGTCGGTACAGAAGCTGAATGTGCCCGTTGTTTGAAATCTTACCGGAAACATCGAAACAATGAGTCCCTGAATGACGACAGGGAGCTGATAAAATCACTTCAATCAACTTTTGTTCAAGTCAGAGTCGACTCAGCCCGTCAGCTCAGAAAGTTGCTCCGAGGCGTGTCTCTGCTAGCGTTAGCATACTAGAATTAGTAGCCGTTAGTTCTGCTCACCTCATAGAACTCTTCCGTAGCCATGGAGACTGAGCGCGTGCACGAGGAGCTTCACGAAGCTTCTTCAGCTGGGCGGCGACATGAAGCTCGGTTCGATTCGGGCCCTCCTGCTCACTGACACGGTGCTAAACAACTAGTTTGTGACATTGATCTAGCTGTTAGCTTTTAGCTCTCCCAACAAACAGGAAACATTTGCAAACCTCCACAATAAAAGCATCACACACCTCACAAGATTTATTTATTAATACAAACTTCTGTAAAGAATTCAAATCACATTAATTCACAAACGATTACAAAAGTAATTCATGATTGCATAACACATACATAAGTAGATACATTGATGCATTCAGTATTCCATGAACTAAACTAAGTGAAGAAATTTCAGCTGACTCAGTTAATCCTTAAATATTCAAATCAATGGACTAGGTTGAGTTTCTCTTCTGTAGTTTGGATTGAACATCTCTATTTTAGTATTTTTTGGATCTGAGGTGAATTATGAAGGAACATTAGTCTGATTTCTTGTCAGCCAGTTTTCTGCCCTCCTGCCTGGATGGAGACACCAATGCAACACCCACGTCTTCACTGTCTCTGATGGCAGCACGAGCTTTCCAGCACAGGAAGCAGAAGATGCTGGTGAGGGCGAGTGGGAAGGCAACCAGGAAGCAGCCAAGTAGAGGAGCTTGATTGAAGATCGGCTGGACCGGACAGCCAGAGGACAGAAAGGACAGGTGAACAGAAAGACAGAGTGGACATACAGAGTACAGTGGACAGAACTACCACTGTGGCTCTCAGTCAGACAGGAAATGACCCATGATGATGCAACTTACCACCAGTGTGAGTTTTAATTCATACACAAAGCGTCTCACGCGCTGAGTGACACTGTTTCCTCCCTGGGACTAAAACACAAAAGGTCAGAAATGAATGAATATGATGAAACATGTTTCCATCATACTCCAGTCTTGCGTTTTTCAACACACCGGGATGCTCCCGTCCAGAACTTGGTCCAGGAAATCTAGCAGATGGCGCTCTGTCTCCACGGCAACTGGTGGTAGGAAGTAGCTGTCAGTGGACAGATTCACCACAATGAAGGACGGCAGGACGACCTCCCTGACAAAACACAAACATGACAGCTGTGACATCATGTTTTCAGTCGTACTCGTAAATGGATACGTAGTCGTAAATGGATCTCAACTCTGAACTGAAGCAGCAGAAGTGAGATCTTCACTCACTAACAGGGAGAATAACTAACCCCATCACCAGCCCATTGATGTACTCATTCCCCTCCATGAAGCCAAAGATCACATTCCTGACAGACAGGTGAGAGACAGGAAGACAGGTGACAGATAAACAGACAGACAGATGTGGAGGTTTGAGGAGAGACTGACAGTAGCTGCTAGAACCTGACCTGCTGTAGACATCTCTGTAGTCTGCAGCCACTTTCTCTACCAGACTTTTGGAGCTGAAACAGCAAACACACCACAGGAAGTCAATGACCTACAATCAACAATCTATGACCAATGATCAGTGACCATCGATCAGTGACCGATGATCAGTGCTGATGATGGATTACATCTCACCTCAGGCTTCTCTCACTTGGACTTTTCTCTTCCACCAGCGCCAACAGCACCACTTTACCTGACAGAGGAGGAGCCAAACCATTGAGGCTTTGTCTTGGCCTCCATCAGAACCGTACAGAACAACGTGGAGCCTAGTTATCGTACACATGTCCATCATATACTGTACTTTATATGATGACTGGATGTGCCTGTCGTGTCCCACCTGTCTGCAGCAGACGAACGTACCTGACTCTCCCATCGCATACAACTTGTAGCTGTCGACCTTTGAGTAGTTTGGAAAACGTTCTCTGTTGATCCACGCCTTCAGCTCACCGTCGCTTTCCTCTGAAAATAGATTTCACAGGAGGTTACAGGTCAGGGACAGGGGTTACCGTTTGGGGACAGAGGACACAGACAGAGGTTAAAGGTCAGGAGAAAGAGGTTACAGGTAGGGGACAGAGTCAGATTGAATCTCACCATTATAAATGAAATAAGTTCCGTCTTTGAACACCACGACTGCCGGCAGAGAAGAGACGGAGACTGTCTGCAAACACAATGACAACAACAACAGAACAAAGATAGATGGAAGGATTCAACAAGACGACAGCACTGTCTAGTAGACTACTGTGTGGTACTGTGATGTACTTTGGGCAGAACGTCTCTGGTGGCGGAGAAGAAGAACGTGTGAACAATCAGCTGCTCAGCTGCAGATGAGTAGTTTCCCTACACACACACACACACACACACAAACATATTCACACACAGGTAAACACTCATATGTATGTGTGTGTGTGTGTGTGTGTGTGTACCTTCAGTGTTGATGTTGCTCCGATATAAACAAACATGACATCATGGCGCCTCATTGAATGTTGGAATAGCTCAGAGGTCTTCAAAGTTCGAACCAGCGGTCTGAAACACACACACACACACACACACACACACACACACACACACACACACACACACATTTACTTATCTGTATATCTCTCTATCTATCAATCCATTCATCCATCCATCATTACTTACCCACTAACCCGGTCTGCAAATTCCATGATACCATCTTTAGTTCTGGGTCCTAAATAGTTATATTTCACATCTTTTTTCAACCTGAAAATATAATATAATATATTATAACATAATATAATATAATATAATAATAGAATAGAATAGAATAGAATAGAATAGAATAGAATATAATATAATAGAATAGAATAGAATAGAATAGAATAGTGATGTCACTCACATGAGGATGGCTGGGTAACCCCGAACTTTGAACTCTTTGGTCAAACCTGCATAAAAAAACCCCATCTTTGACCTCTGAACTCATACACTTCTGTCTCCATGAAGACAGAGTGCCTTGTCAGATTGTTGTCTCCATGGAAACTTCTGCCTGCAGTGAACTTACCTGTGTTGCTTGTTCCATCACATTTGCCGACGTTCACTGGAGAACCAAGACTTCTGAGCTCAGAGCCGATCTGATGCCAAACTGGATCCAGTTGTTTGCAAAATGTACACCAGGGCGCATAAAACTGTAGGGACACCCGGGACATATTACTGTTGTCATGGCAACAAGCACACACACCACACAGTCACGTTAAACCTGCAGGTGTGAATGTATGATGGCGACAAAAAATAGAGCAGGATGGAGGAAAGTAAATATGTGGTAGGCAATATGGAAAGATGAACATACTTTAATGAGCCAAATGTCATTGGGTCCTTTGATCTCCATGAAGCTGCCAAAGAAATACATATTTATATTGATTCATGACAAACAAACAGTAACAGAAGCCTCTGTTGCCAAGGTTCATATCACGCGAACAAACATCACTAGGATGAAAAATATATATATAATAATAATATATAGACAGATTTGACTGGCTGCAAAAACTGAGTTGGCGGACTTATAGCAAAAAAACAGCCACATAGGGGCGTGTGCAAATGTTGGCATCAGCTGTTATTGTACAGTATGTGTGGTTTACGGTTTACAGTTTGATTCCAGCAGGTGCAAATGTCATGCCAGGCTCTTCAAATATACAGTTCCAGTAGTTGATTCTTGTGCTGAGGCTAGCGCTTGTGACGTCCCTCTCTGTAACCAATCAGAGGTTGGCTGTCTGCAGATGTCACATGTTAGTGTCAGCTGAGATGGCTGGAACCTTACAGAGGAGGAACCAAAAAGAGCAGCAGGTACTAGGTTCTATACCTGAGTCGAGTCGCGCAGGACGGTCAGTCTGACTCACTGCTTTGATTCTGAAATTTCCCTCATTTCAGACATAATAAACCTGTTTCTGAACAAAAGCTGATGAGACATCTACTTGACGTAGTTATTGTGGTTTGCTTTGTTCATAGTAACGCCCCTGTCGGCCAGAAACGACATGTTTCCCAAAGTTCAAGTTTTTTTTTTTTTACTTACGAGTCATCAAGCTCCTCGACGAAGGCTGAAACAGACACTATGGCTGCACACAGCAGCACTACACAACAAACATCACACCCACACAAGACAACAATCAATCAGATTCTTTATTAAAATGTAAGCATTGAAACCTGTTGTCAGTGTTGTAACATGTCATCAGAGTCATAACCTGTCATCAGTGCGGTAACCTATCGTCAGTGTCGTAACAGGTTGTAAGTGTTGTAACATGCTGTCTAATGTCGGTGTCTGGTCTTGGTTTTTGTTCAGAGACAACCAGGGTCTGTTGTCATTGATGTTTCAGCCTCATGAATCGACATAAATCCCATGTGAACCTGTGAGGTGAGATGTGTTAAAGAAGAGTTTGGCGGACGTACCTGTGGACGCGACCCTCTTTCTTCTGACCAACATGTCGACTGCTCAGATTAACACCATTGAACTAATCTGCTAGCATGCTAATCTGCACTGAGGGATCAGCAAGTTCAATCCCCCCGAGCTTTATTGACAGCAGCTTCATCAGCAAACCACTAATGAATTAATCCCTAACGGATAGACGTTTCAGGATCAGTAAGGAAACTTGTGATTGAAGGTGCATTTTTGTCTGACTGATTGATCCACCAATCAATTAAGAAGCGAGGGGCTTCACCCCTGACGATGATATGATCATCATTTCATCATCACACAGATGGAGACAGCGGGGCGAGTGTGTCTCCAGGTGGACACAGACGTTCTGAGTAACTTCAGAGCTCAACGCTGCACCGGCAGGTGATGGAGCCCTGAGGTTCTCCCCCGCTCCTCTGAACATTCTCATCGTGTCACCAAAAGACCAGCTGAGTGAATCACAACAGAGAAGCTCCGTGTCACAAGGTGTTGACTCCATTATGCAGAAGGTTTTTAATTTGACGTATTTAAATTCAAACAGAAGAATAACCAATGAACATTCAGTCAGTCTGTGACATCATAACACTGGAGCCACTGGCCCCGCCCAGTCGCTGGGAGGAGGCGTGGTGTCTGCGGATGTGTCGCAGCAGGAGCTGTCGGTCAGCACTCGTGTACTCGCACTGTTGGCATGGAAACGTCTCACCAGTGTGATGACGACGAGCGTGCAGATCCAAACTTTTCTTCTGGATACTAGTCAAGAAAAAAAGACATCCCCATGGCAACAATTAACAACAGGTGTGTGTGTGTGTGTGTGTGTGTGTGAGAGTTACCATGTGTGTTACCTGCTGTAGCTGCAGTGCTGACACTTGTACGGTTTCTCTTGACTGTGTGTTCTGGAGTGTCGGAGCAGTGAACTACGGTCGATGGAGGCGTACGGACACTTCACACACCTGTAGGGCTTCTCACCTGAGGACACATACACACTGGTATGTACGCGTTACCTGTGTGTGTTTCACCTGTGTGTGTTCTCAGGTGTTTGTGTGTTACCTGTGTGTGTTCTCATGTGCTGCAGCAGTGAGTCCTTCAGGCGGCTGCGGTAGGGACAATGTGGACAGGTGAAGGGTTTGTCTCCTCCATGGACGCCCAGGTGACGCCTCAGAGTCAGTTTGGTGGAGAAGGTTCTGAGGAGAAAACCTGCTGTCACCGGTTGCATCCACTGGTGTGTGAAACCTGGCGGAAGATATTTACCTGTGACACTGTGAGCAGCAGAAAGCTGAGCCCTTCTTGTCTCTTCCACAGGTGTTTCTTTTGGTTTTCTTGATGGAGACTCTGGGGAGGGGTAAGAGATCATAGATTATCGGTGTTTGGTGAGCTGTGCTGCAGTTCCCCTGTGAAATGGAAAGAGTAGAATCTGTCTGACTTTGATCCTATTTTGAGATGATGAACCTTGTAAACCTAAGTCCAACTCCCTAACATTAACCCTTTGTAACCCCAAAACCCTAACAATTCTGCAAAAGCTAACCCTTGTAACTGTAATCCTTGTAACTGTAACCCTTGTAACTGTAACCCTAACCCTTGCAACTGTAGCCCCAACCCTTGTAACTGTAACCCTAACCCTTGTAACTGTCACTCTAACCCTTGTAACTGTAACCCCAACCCTTGTACCGGTAACTGTAGCCCTAACCCTTGTAACTGTAGCCCTAACTCTTGTAACTGTAGCCCTAACCCTTGTAACTGTAGCCCTAACCCTTGTAACTGTAGCCCTAACCCTTGAAACTGTAGCCCTAACCCTTGCAATGCCAAACCTAACCCCCTAACTCTTGTAACTCTAACCCTAACCGTCTTACCCTTATAACGCTAACTCTAAACCCCTAACCCTTGGAACTATAACCCAACCCCTATCTCTTGTAACCCTAAGCCCCAACCTTTATTAACCATAACCCCAATCCTTGTAACCCTCATCCCTACTCCTTGTAACACTTGACAATGACCTTGCATTCACCACACACATTCCCACACCAATGGATGGCTGCAAAGTCATGGCAATTTAGGGTTCAGTGTCTTGCACAAGGGCACTTTGTGAAGTTGGAGCCTGGATTCAAACCACTCACTCACTGTGCCACCTGCTCAACCAACTGTAACCCTGAACCTAACCCTAACCCCCTAATTTGGTCAACAACAGCTGTTAATGGTTCATTTCATGTGACAGACCCTCTAGTTCCATAACGCCTTCGAAATCTCGAAGTCTCAAAATCTCTTCGAAATTGTTATCGTACAGTTTTTACAGCAAACAAAAGCTAAAATGAATGTCAGTGTTTGTTATCACCTTCTCACCCTCCCACTCATCAAACATCTACCTGTCCTGGAGCTTCTCCCTCCTCCTGCCTGCTCTTCCAGTCACCCTCCTCTGTCCACCTTGAAAAGACACACAGTGTTTGCCTGCTTAAGATACTGATGGATTAATGAAGAGGTGAAGGTCTCCTGACCTGAATTCTCACTACCATCATGTGTTTGTTTGTCTTGTGAAGCTGTGGTCCCAAATTTCTTCTGACTCAAGCAGCTGAATGTCTGTGAAACCTGCTCTGCTTTCTTCTTCTTTTTTTCTCGTACATCCTTTGTCCTCGATCTCCTGCAGTGGTTCCTCCAATGTGGCTCCAGCTCCTCCCAGCTGTCAGCTGTGACGCTGCAGCAGATGAACCCACCCTTTTCCTGGTGCGACCGTACGTGGACGTCCAGCAGCCTTCTGGACGGCAGCGTGAGAGGACACAGAGGACATGGCAGCTTATGTCTCCTTGATGTCTGTGAGTCAGCTGTCCCGCCATTGGCACCACTCTCCATCCTGCTCTCCTTTGGCGGGAAAGCAGAATCATCACACGGAGGGCAGCACTGCACAGAAGGAGGAGGAGGAGGTGGCGGCCGGGCGGCGGAGATGCGACACAGTCCCAGAGTCTTTAGATGAGCAGACTGCGCCATCTCCTCCTGCGTGGAGGTGGAATCCATGGAGCAAGAAAGATCTACAGACGCTGCTGCCTTCAGAGGGAAAATGGAGGACTCTTCAAACAAGGTGCTGACCTGCACAGAAGATGCATTGACATCATAAGGCTGAGGCAGCGTCACTCCATCCACTGATTCAGATCTCAAAACGCTCGACTAGAGCTTCACATTTACTAACAACATTCCGTCAAGTATCTTTTTCCCTCATGCTCATCAAGGTTTATTTAAAAAAGTCATGAACTATAGAGCTAAAACCAAACAAATATCACATAAAACTCAGTCACTCACATCGAGTCGTAAACGTTTAATGAGACTCAATTAAGACGAGGATCTGCTCAACCATCATCAGCACGTTAAGGAAGCAGTGCGTCATGGCAACTGAGCTCAACTCTTCAGAAGACGCAGACAAACACACTGACATTTATCGTAGTGAATACTCTGAACATTTCACATCTGCTCACATACAAAAACAGATGCTGCGTGTGTGTAAACGGATGTGCTACCTCACAGGTTTGTGCGACCTGCAGCGCCCCCTCTGTGCCAATGTCACAAGTGGGCGGGCTGATGTTGTCCAGCATGTTGTAGAGCAGGAAGTCCTCATCCTCCTCACTCTGCTTTGACTCTCCGCTCAGGTCCAGATGATAGGGTGACGCCTGCTGAAGCCCCGCCTCCTCTCCTCTACCTAGGCACGACAGTGTGGGGGGGTGGTGCCTGAGCTGGAGGTGGCTGCTGATTGAACTCTTCAGGCCACAGGTGAACTGGCAGAGTTTACAGCGGTAAACCTCAACCAGGAAGGACTCCACCAGTCCGACTGATGCTGCTGACACGCCATCGACCGCTTCACAGAACAGACTGGAGGTTACAGCCCCGCCCACCAGCTGCAGCATCACCGGGCTGATGTCACGGTAACGCTGCTTCATTGATGACATCATCACCTCATTATCTGCTAAGAGACAAGGTTGACAGGTGAACCGCTGACCTTTAACCTGGCAGGAAATGTATTAGATTCAATACTTCATCATTAGGAGACGTCTTTCTCTATTGTCCACCGCTGTCTCCTCTGCTATCTCTGATGTTCTCTGCTTGTCTCGAATGTTTTCTATTGTCTAATGTTCTTTGCTGTCTCTGCTCTCTACTGTGCTGTCGGCTTATTTGCACTATAATTCTACCTTGTGTCTTGGTTGATTGTTACTTATTTGATGTCTCTCTTGTTCTTTCCCACTTAATGGTGTGGTTCAATTTAGTTAATTTAGTTAGTGTAAATGTTAATGTATTGCACTATTTACATTACAGTTAATACTAGTTTAATTTATGCTCTATTTGTACTTTTTTGTACCGTTTACACCGTGTGTTGAGAGGTCTGTAATTTCATCTATGCTGTATATCACGTATATACAGTATATTTGACAATAAAGTTGACTTTGACTACTGTTCTCTATTGTCCTCTGCTGTCTTTAGTGTCGTCTGCAATTATCCTGCTAACAACAATTAGCCTTCAGACACATTTATCCCGCTAACAAACTAAGGGTTGTACATATGGGGCGTAGTAGCTGTTTACTGACGTCGTTCGCGCACTTCGAACATTATTAAGAATTTAAAAAAAAAAAATAACTCGAAACCTTTTGTTGATTTGACTTTTCACTCGTCTGCTGCTTTACTGTCTTTGTTGACTTCCGCTGCTTCTTCCTCTTTGCTCCAAATGTAAGCGGGCTTCTTCTTCTTCTTCTTCGCTCCAAATGCCACCTGCTTCCACTGCCGCCAAAGGCGCGGAGGGGAAAATCCTGTCAACGATCGACGTTTAGACACGAAATAATCTTCATCGAAATCGTTCATATTGTACATATCTAATTTCATTTGATCATTCGAACTTGCTACAAGAATAAAAGAATGAGTTAAGGACGTTGAACATGATTCACTTCAATCATGATGTCATGACTGATGTAGAATTTGTGTCTTTCATTTCATTTCTCACTAATGACCTTAATAATATTTATATTAATGATAAGAATGGGCTGCACGTCCTTTAGCACCACTATGATGGCAAGAATTTATTCTTATTTTTGTCCTTTATTCTTGTAATTACTTTAAAAGGGTATTTTTCTTTTACCTGTGTACATTGGTCCAATTTAAAACAACAATGGAACCCCCCCCCCCCCCACACACAAAATTAAATGAATCCAAACAGACTTTCACAGAAAAACTCTTTTACTGGTTCTGACATTCAAGACAACACATCAACAGACACACAACATGACAAAGCACATAATTTGTGGCTTGTAGCTGAATGTGATAAATGGATCTGTGTACATTATTTCTTGCGTGGGACGGTGCTGCCCAGTGGAACTTCTTCCTTCAGTTTCTGCAGACACATCAGATTATAATGGTTACATAGGTTTGCCCTAGGAACATGAAACAACACTACTACTATGTCTGGACAATACAATGTTGTGTAATTCCACAACAATCGAATTACATGTAGTAAGTTCAAGTATTGTAGATTGTAATGGTTGAAACTAGTGTGAAATTGAAAAAAATTAAATGACAATAATGTAACTAAAATGACAGAAACTCATGTGCGTCTGATTGCGTCTGATGTGTCTGATGCGTCGTTAGCGCGGGCAAGTTTTGGTGTAAACGGAGGAATTCAGAGAGTATCATTGCTGTGTTTCCGTACGTCTGTACCTCCAGCAGTCTGCTGTAGTAGGTGAATCCGTCCTCGGCCTCTCTGCGTGTGTCGTCCACCTTGTAGCGTCTGCACGCTAGCAGCAGCTCGTTGTAGCTGTAGAGGGGGGCGGGGTCAATGCCGTGGCTGTTGATCAGACTGACCAGGTACTCGCGGTAGTGTTTCCTGGGGGCACAACAACATCGCCAGCTCATGAAATGATTGTGTACTGATGATAAATAATAGAAAGTCAACAAAAAAGCAACTAACACACAGAGGATTTAGGTGTTTCCTGGTGGGAAGGTAGAAAACCACCAACTCACACTGGTTTGCTGCAGACGTTACGTGGACTGTGAGCTGAGGTCTGTTCCACAGTGCAGGTTTAGTTTAAAAAAACTGAGCAATTCAATTCTAATTCTAAGAAATCAAGACAATGATGAAGATGAAGACAATGATGATGATGAAGGTCCGGTACAAAGTGTGACGAAGGACAGTGACACATACTCGCACAGGCCGGCGTGTCCAGGTTGTGTTTGAGCTCCGCAGGCTGAGTCCGGCTGCTGGCCTCCTTCATCCTTCTGCTCGATGACTCCGCACACACCTGACGCATGAGGATGAAGGAAGACAATCAGAGCAGACAATGAGACGACACACAGGAATCACTCACTCGTCCACTCGCTGTTCATTGGTTCATTCCGCCTGCTGCCTACCTGTCTGTGTCCCAGGAGGAGGATCCGTGTTGAAGGTGACGCCGTTGTTCTGTTGCAAACAAACGACACTCGTCAGTGAAGAACTCACCAATGGATCATATTTCAAACTGGGAGCACCAGTGCAGTGGAGGTGAAATCTCAGATGTGTGTATGTGTACCTGCAGTAACGCCTGCAGTCTGGGCGGTTCCCAGTCCCTCAGGTAGAACAGACAGTCTCGTGGGTGATGAGCGTGGAGTCCCGACACGCTGCACTCGTCCACAGCACATGTCTGACATGAAGAGAACAAACGTCCGTCTGTAGCTGAATGTCTTTGGACAAATCAACCAACCTCGTCAGAAAAGATCAGGCTCAGGAGGAAACGTGGAACGGCATCAGCTCGTCTGATAAAGGGAGGTTCTGTGTATTTAAGGGTTTCGAACCAAATGTTTGAAACAACATGAACATGTCATGTCCGAACAGGCTTCATCTTATGTGTCTGGAATCAGTAAGGACAAGGATCATAAGTTGGAACAGGAGACATCTGAAACGTAGAGGGGAAGGGGCTGGGGACCAGTGAAACTCACGGTGTGGAACGGGTTGTTGCAGCCGCTGCAGAACTGGTAGCGACACTGAGAACAGCTGAAGTGCATGCAGCCGCCTTTGGACAGAGCGTACTGAAAACGGCAGTTGGGACAGGCTGGACGGGGACAGGAGGGAGGACAGGAGGAGAGGGTTGATTTTTTTGAGGACGTGTGTGTGTGTGTGTGTGTGAATGTGTGTGTGAGTGTGAGTGCTCACTGATGCCGTTGTCACGCAGGAATCCAGCCAGACCTTGTCTCTGATACTCAGGGTCATTCTCTCTCTTCCAGGACTGGAACTGTTCACAGGACAAACCTGCATGCTGAGACTCCCACTGCACGCACACACACACATGCACACACACACACACACACACACACACAGATTAGTGTAAAATGATTGCTATCACAGTTCACTGTTTTCATGTAGTAAATCACACATGGGCACAGACTCACAGGTTTTTTGCACTGAGCACAGAAACTGTTGCGACACTGCAAACAAGTGACTTTCAGCTGATCTCCGTCGTAGATGAAGCCGTAGGAACACTGCAGACAGGGGACCTGTTAGCGTACGTGATGTTTGTCAGGTTCGCTGTGACTCAGCACCTACTCACGTGGCAGCACCACAGGAATTTAGGGTCTTTGATGAGCGCCTGCTCTGTCAGCTTCTTGTGGAAGAGCTCGTAGACTTCAGGCTCCAGACACTCTCTCAGCTGAAACACACACACACACACACACACACAACACTAAAGTGACCTTAACCCTTCACCCGAGATCACTTCCATCTCTCTCTCTATGAATTGAACTTTTTTTGAACATTTCTATTTTGCTCTGCTATAGCACACTCACATATAATTATTGTACTATTGTATAATAATATGTACAAAACTTAGACGGCCTACTAGTCACACAGCCTTCATCAGAATATCTCGTTAACACATAGGGTTTCAGAGAAAATCGTGAAAAAGCGGTTGCTTTTTTCCATAGGAATACATTGGTTTAGAAAATTGAGGCCACATTTTCCATTCTACCCCCATAAATTATATATCTACGCATTCAGGAAATTGTCACAGTTCCAACTGTAGGTGGTTTGTCAACCTGTGGCCCGTGGACCACAACGGATCCACTTCAGAAATGAATGACATTCGAGAGGATCTGAAGGAAAAACATGATTTCATGACCACTTCTTACTCTAGCCCCATAAACTACATATCTATGCATTCGGGGAATCATCGTCGTGCCAACCATGGGTGGTTTGTCAACCTGTGGCCCGTGGACCCCGACAATTCCAGCGAGCAGACCTACATTAAAATAGCTGAACAAGCGATTTTGTAGTTCTTATTATACTTACACACATGTGAACATTTATGAATACATTCTTCTACAAAACATTTTACCTGAAACTGGCAAGTAACTAGATATGGAAAGTGGATTGACTTTGATTTAACAAAAAACAACAAATAACATCGAAGGAAACGTATAAATTAGACCTATAAAAGGTTAAAGATCAGATAGATAGATAGAAACTTTATTTATCTCCCAAGAGAAATTCAGATGATCCACCTTTGTTTTGTGTTGAAGCACAGGTTAAAGTTGCCTGTTTTCCTTCACAAACAAACAAATAAACAAACAAACAAACAAACAAAGAACTGTTTCATGTCCTAACAGATGAACACAAACACCTCTCTGGCTCCAGTCGTCCCAGAACCTGAACCCCACCTGAATGTCCAAGGTGGAGAAGTAGCTGTTGAGGTGCTCGGGGTCGTTGATGTCGGGCTCCCAGCAGACAGGACACACCATGTCCCGGATGTGTTTGTCCCTCACAGCGATGGTGAAGTGCTGCTGGAAACACCCGCAACACACGGAGCACTGACAGGACGTCAGCGACTGCATCTGAAGACGACAACACACTGGTTGAAGTCACAGTCACAGGAACCAGATGTTACACGAGTTACACGGGTTCATCTCCAGAGCTCTGCACCCTTTACCGTAAATCTCCTACTAGACTGGTTACACAAAATGGAAAATGAACCTCTTCCCACCCTGCTTTGACTGTGGAAGAACAAAAATCTTTGGATTTCATTTTTAGATGTAAAGTGAAATCAAATCACCACTAGTTTTTCAATATTCACTATTGTTTCCTGAGAATGAAATGGGATGACCAGAGAAGACGAGTAGATGCCTGCAGAGCACCTACCTTACTGTGGGGGAACACCGACAGGCAGATGGGACATTCTTTAGCCAGAACTCGTTTGATAAACTCTCGGTCATGTGACTCCCGCACAGCTTGTACTACATCCTCCAGGGAATAGGGGGCGCCGTGTTCCAGAAGCAGTGACAGCGCCAGCTCACAGCGCCCCCAGCTGGGGAGGTCGTACACGGCGAGTAACCGTCGACATATACGCTGAAAGAGGACGAGTGACAGAGAAGGACAATGAGTTAAAACGGTTGGGATTTGTCTGTTTGGAGCACAGCCAGAATAACTTGTCTCATATCAGATGATGAGAATGAATGAGAGATCAGACACGCTCTCCTCACTCTGATGCTGGAGGCTTTTATCATTTATGGAGCCATAATAAACAAACAAACAATCAAACAAATAGATAAATAAAGACAAAAAAACATACAAATTCAGTGGTATGTATTCAAGTGATTTTAGAAACAATGCTTGAGAAGAAGTTTTATCCAGTTTTATTCAAACATATGGGTCTAGTTTCAGTTACACGTCTCTGTGTTTTGGTTACAAACCGTCGGCGTTTGTGTCTGAAGGCTATGTGTCATCGCTCCAGGTTAACAACAGAACAAAGGCGGCGCGTTCTCCGAATACAGGCCGCGCTCTCACCTGTTTGTCAGGGTGATGGACGTCTACTGGGGGTTCAGGCCTGTCGCTCCATATTTGCTCGTGGAAAGGTTCCAGAAGGGGGCGCTGCAGCAGAGCAAGGGCCTCTCTCACCTCCCCGCTGCTTTGCCTCAAAACCTCGTGACAACGAGCCTGGTCGCTGAAGCCCAACGAACGCAGGGTCTTTACCTGAGAGTGGAACGAGCAAAGTTTAGGCGTCAGACAAGAGACTGGAGACAACGTGAAAACAGTTCGTCACCTTGGTGACTCTGTCACGCAGCGCTTGTCTCGCAGCTCGCTCGGTGTCGCCCCCTGCTGTTAGCCAGGCCTGCTTGGCTTCCGCTCTGGACAGCTGGACCGCGCCTTCGGTGTTTGTCGGCTCCACCTGGTTCCCAGAATCCTCCGTCGGGGCTTCACCCTGTGGAGATGAGCAGTTGTCTGTTGGCAGAGGAATGCGATCAGACGTGGCGTGGACCGCTTGCGGCGTCGGCGTCTCACGTACGCCCTGAAGGGACCACGTCGCCACCAACATCCGGATCTGGTCCAAGAGATGAGGCAGCTCCGTCTTTAACCATTTGCAGGCCAGAGTTCCGCTCTCTCCAGCGACCCTCATGCTCGTGTACACCTCCTCCGGGCTCACGCCATTGTTCTCCCCATCCTGGTGTACAGACGACGCAGAGACAACATGCTAGCACGCGGGCAGGAAGAACCGTCTCCAGTGCGTGAAGGTAAGGAACAGAACTTGCCCTGATGAGTTGAATGAGCTTCAGCCCCTCCTCCTTCATCAGCCTCTGCCTCCAGGAGTTCGGGTCTTCACGGGCCGCTTGCTTCACTTTGACGGACAGTGCAGGGACCCGGCGGACCGGGGAGGGGGGGTGAGGCTTGGCAGGCAGCGGCGCGGGTTCGGGGCGAGCCAGGTCACACATCTCACACACTGTGGCAGGTGAGTAGTTCAGGTAGGTGCAGAACTGACAAACCCACTAGACAGAAACAGACGAGTGTCGGCTTTTCACTGAAACCACCAATAACAACTAGACAGTACAGGCCCCAATTTTAGAAAATGGGATTCGTCCTCCAGAACTTTCCAGAACAAGAAGAGTTAAAGAAACAATGGAAATCATAAAATTACCAATTTCTCTCAGAACCCATGGACTCACCTGGCTGTCGGGGTCACCGGGCATCCCCAGGACAGGTGCTGGAGGACGGGGTGGGGTGGTGGTCGGCTGCGACGGGGTCAGCGGAGGTCGTGTAGCCAGACGAGGTCTCTCACACACCTCACACAGGACGCTGCTCGCTGCATTCACCATCGTACAGCTCCGACACTGCCACTCTGCACAGAAAGACACACGTTCACATTCACACGTTCACGCTGCTGAACAACAGTCTGAATGACCTGAAATCTGATGTAGTGAAATCACTTCTGAATCAGATCTGATGGTTTTCAATGTGACCTCCTGATTGAGCCGACCGTGACTGACGGAATCGAAGGTCAAAGGAATCCAATGTGTTTCTATCCGACTGCTTGTGGCTCCGCCCACATCCCCAGATGTCAGCGTCCAGAGGCAGCAGCCATTTTTCTTTCATTATCATCTGATTAGAACAACTTAGATCAGCATCTTTGTTTACTTCCGCACACAGTACACAGAACGTTGTTCTTTAGCGTGTCACATCACATCGCGGTGATTGGTCGGCTCACGCTGATTTCAACCATCAAGTGAACAGAACGTCATCCAACGAACAAACCCGTTATCTTTGACGGCTGAGAATTATCTGCTGCCGAGCTCAAAGAGTTTGGCCGCTCGCAGCCGTCACACAGCGCGTGGTGCCCGGCGTTCACTCTGGCGCAGTGGAAACAGTTCCAGGAGGAGGAGCTGACAAGAGAAACAAACATGGATTGAGACACAGTTGGCTACAGCTGTACTTCTGAAGGACTACGTGAACCCACCTGCTACTACTCCTGCTCTTAAAGGCCGATTTGACTGCAGTGCGTCGGTGGTTTGTCCTCTCAGGGCCAGAGTGGTAAACACGGTCGCACTCCGAACACAAACCCTGGAGGCAGGTGAGGCAGTGGACCGAGATGCAAAATATCCCACATATGGTGCAGTTCTCTGAAACACACGAGCGTACATTGTATCACACTGTACTGTACTACACTGTACTGTACTGCATTACACTGTGCTGTATTACCTCACATTGTACCGTACTGTACTGTACTACACACTACTGGACTACACTGAACTGTACTGCATTACACTGTGCTGTACTACATCACATTGTACTGTACTGTACTACACTGTACTGTACTAAACTTTATTGTGCTGTACTACACTGTACTGTGCTACGTCACATTATACTGTACTACACTGTACTATACTACATCACATTGTAATGTACTGTACTGGACTACACTGTACTGCGTTGTCTTGTACTGTACTAAACTGTATTTTACTGTACTACACTGTACTGTACTAAACTGTATTGTACTGTAATTGCAATGTAATGTACTGTACTACACTGTACTGTGTTGTCCTGTACTGTATTACACTGTACAGCACTGTACTATACCACATTGACCTGTACTACACTCTGTACAAAGACCTCAGTTAAACAAAATGAAATATTTCCAATAAATCTGTGAAACTAAACTAAACTCTAGTGTGTGAGAAACCCCTCACTGCATGACACACGACGGGTCTGAAAACATGAATAGACAACAGGAAGCATCACCTGGATGTTTGTTGGATGAAGAGAACAGCACCTGAATGGACTTGAGGCTTTTGTTTTGAAAGGACAGTGAGTGTCCGACGCTGCTCCCTCTGGCAGAGTGACGCTGCAGCGGGAAGGCCAGAGACTTGCTCTGTCCTTCTGAGGGACGGCAGGTAAAAGCGGGGGAGTCGTCGTGGAAACTCACAGCGTCAGTGTTCAGACCCACGTCCTGGAAGAACACACTCGTTCAAATCGGAGAATCTGGAATGTTCTGAATGTTAAAATGTCTCTTGTCCTTAGAGCAGAAACCATATATATGTATTTACATATATATGCATGTGTACGCCATAATTTGCATGTCTACATCAAAATAATATTTCACTATAAATTGTAATGAAGGTGTAAGACGTCACACGCACATGCAACCTAACACCCTCGACGGATCTACTGTCGCAAGCACGACTGTTATAGGACGGTTGCACAACGTTTGTATGAAGGTTGTACGGTGGTTGTACAATGGTTGAGTGATGCACTTTTACCTTGTGTCTCAGAGTCGGGATGATTCTCTCATAGAACTCAGGATGGGGATGAACCTCCTGAGATTAAAGCAAATAAATATATTATTGCTATCAACACACACACACACACACAGACACACACTAATCAGACAGTAGAAAATTGATTCAGGTGTAATGAGAAAAGAGGAAATGCAGCATCCGCCTCAGAAGGAATGAGGCTCCAGACAAACCTTGATGAGCATTTCCAGCTCCATTCGCAAACTCATCACTTCCAGCGTCACCGCGGCGACTCGGCCAACGTCAGGTTCTGTGACATCATCAGGGAAGCTGAGCCCGTCTGGCTGCTGATTGGAGTAACCATAGAGACAAAGAACGGCCCGTCCGCCCTGATCACACGCAACACACATACATTAGGATGTACCTCGATGCTTCTGTGAACACAACAAGTCTAACTCATTATCATTTTACATTGGAACTGTCTTTTTCTTTTTTGAAATTCAACAAAACATTTATACAAGTATGTGTGTGTGTGTTCATTCATTATGTGTCAGGCGTGAAAGGTGCAATCAGCAAATACAAGGAATACAATGACATAAATGTACATAAATGATATCAGATCCTGAGTGTTTCTGTCACCTGAATCGCATCCACCGTAGCCCTGAACACCGGGTTGTTGTGTTTCACTGTCCTCCAGTACTTCGGCCTGTTGGGGTTTGTCAGGTTACAGCCGTATTTTTCCAGGATGTTCAACGCCGTGGACAGATGCTGGAGAGACGCTAACGTCTGAGGCAGTGGAGGGAAAACACCACTGTTTGTTAATCAATGAACAAAGAACAAAAGAATCGCATACACACACAAAGGGCATTGAATCATGTAATCATTGAATGAGTGAATGAAACGTTATTCCTGAAGTCAAGGCTTCTGAAAACCTAAGATGATTGAAACAAAGGTCAAAACCAGGTCACTGTCACTCAGCGTACAGACGAAGAAGGATTCAATCGCACAAAACTCGTGAAATGCAAAACAACACAAAGACTACTGGAACAAGGTATGTGCATCTGACCTCCTTCCTGTCGCAGCCGCAGCTGTTCTCACGCACCAGCGGCTCAGCAGCGATGTGCTGGTATTTGGAGCAGGGAGGTAAACACACACTGGCCATCGCCATCACGCCCCCACGCACCTCCTGCACCCGTCCACCTGAGTACAGACACACCTCCGCTCCACTCCGCACCTGCTGCAGCTGCTCAGAGAGAGATGCCATCCTGCACACACACACACACACACACACACACACACACACACACACACACACACAATAATGGATAAAATACAACACACACACACACACACACAATAATGGATAAAATACAACACACACCCACACACCCACACACACCCACACACACACACACACCTTAACATCCTCCATAAA
>CAAKHB010001227.1:93555-115509 GCA_901007665.1 Aeoliscus strigatus
ATAGGTCAAAATCAATTTCCACATCTAGTTCCTAAGCAATTTTGGGTAAAACATTTAAAATGAAAAAATAAAATAAAATAAAATAAAATAAAATAAAATAAAATAAAATAAAATAAAATAAAATAAAATAAAATAAAATAAAATAAAATAAAATAGTTTCAAGCGTACTATGCAGTTACAGTGTCATTTACAAACGATAGATAGATAGATAGATAGATAGATAGATAGATAGATAGATAGATAGATAGATAGATAGATAGATAGATAGATAGATAGATAGATAGATAGATAGATAGATAGATAGATAGATAGATAGATAGATAGATAGATAGATAGATAGATAGATTGAACATCAGCAAAGCAGACTCTTAATAATGAGACTATAAAGGACCAATGAAGTAAACTGACAATTTAAAATAATCGATGAATTAGTGGGATATTTTGGAACTATATAATGATCATGATTCAAATTAAAATACAATAGTAGATAACGATCTCATTCAAATGTTGGAGGCACAGATTTAATTCTTTTAGTAGTTTAGTTTAGTCTAGGGGGCGGTAATGCGCCTTAACGCTGGTTGCCACTCAAATAGAAGAACAAAAAGAAGAAAAAAAGGGAAGAAGAAGAGGGGGAAGGAGGAGGAGGAGGAGGACAACACGGAAACAACAACACAGTTTCGTGTATGACATTTACTCTTTATCAGTAGCGATGCGTTTTCTATTATACTTTATACTGCTGTTTAGATTCATTAGTCTAATCATCTGTCCATGTTTCCAATTGTTTACTGTGTGTATTTGCTTGTTATCCGTAGATTGTTAGCTTCTCCACTGTTATTTATGTATTTTCATAATGAATATTATCTTTATATGTTAATCCAAATGACGTAAGTTCTTCCTGCTTGTGAGCGACGTTTTGACATTGTTTTTCATGTAGTAAGATCACTGCCTTTGGTTCCTCCTTGCTAACGGTAACGTTATTCACGTTGACGCCATGTCAAACTAATGGCACATAGTTAGCTGACTGCTAACCAATGATGCTAACAAATGCTGCTAACCACAGCTATGCTATGCTGGACAATGTGTCAACTATATGTGTGTGTGTGTGTGTGTGTTTTTTTTAATGAATTGAGTGTTTAGTGTTTTCAATAGTTTGACAGTAGTCGGGGTTGATGCTGCTGTTCAAACACTGACACTTGAACCAATTGATAATAAAGATAACGAAATACTTTGATTAAATGTTCCAACATGATTTTACCAACACTGCCGAGGCCCATTGTCCTAAGCTTTTAATACTACAAAACATTACATTGTAATGATGTAGTATTTTCAACATACTAAATGACAATTATTATGACATGTATTTAGCCAAAAGCATACATTAGGTGGGAATGTATACTGTCACCCTTCAGACACCAGGCATCACCATTCATCTTTTATTAATCACTATCACCACCACCACCACCATATATTGTAAAAATAGATGCTTTTTAAAAAACGTGTGCATGATATTTTCATGCTCATGCACTTTTTGCATTGTTGTTTTTTGTTTTAGCAGGGGAATGATAGTGACTGGATGTATTTGTCTGTCTCCTCTAGAGTGTTTGTGCATGAAACCTGTTGATCCGACCTGGCACTGAATTCGACGGAGCAGCAATATGGAGGAGACAAGTCGTGAGGCTGTGACCACAGCTGTGCAGCGCGTGGCAGGAATGCTGCAGAGATCGGATCAGCTGGACAAAGTGGAGCAGTACCGAAGAAGAGAGGCTAGAAAGAAAGCGTCTGTGGAGGCTCGGCTGAAGGTGTGTTCTGTCTGCACAACTGTCACGCTTGTCGATGTGCAAACCTCAAACTGAGGTCCGGTCTGAAAACTGACACTGAAATGTCTGAATGAATGAGAGGAGTGAAGGGCTTGTGAGTGTGTACAGACAAATGCCAGCACACTGAATCCATCTGCGTGTAGTTTTACAAACCTCCTCCTCTTTCTGGCCCCTGATGTTCAACAGGCAGCTACCCAGTCCCAGCTGGATGGCGTTCGCACTGGACTGACCCAGCTGCACAGCGCGCTGCTCGACGTCAAAGATATCCAGAACTCACTAGGCGATGTGAGCAAAGACTGGAGGCAGAGCATCAGCACTATAGAGAACCTGAAAGATGTGAAGGACGCAGTGGTTCAACACAGTCAGCTGGCCTCTGCCGTGGAAAACCTGAAGAACATTTTCTCAGGTAGGGAGTGCACCAGATGGTTCAGTTCAGAGGTAGATTTCATACAGGATCACCTGAAACATACTGGACTGTACAACGGGCACCGCCCCAATAGACCACATTCACCTATGCATCTGAACAGACTTTATGTACCTCAACTTAGAATTTAGAACAAATGTATTGCATTATTGGCAGGGGTGGGAGATCACTTCAAAAACAGCTGATGGGTGTTTGTGGGTTTGCAAGTCTAAAGTCTGCAAAACAGGTCACGAGGAGGGAGGAGTTGTCCTTCATTATCGTATTACAATGTAATTGTGAGTGGCTTTACATGATACACTAAGTTACTGCAATTTATCTGTTCTAATTTAACCCCACTGTCAATGTTATGCTTGTTTATTCAACATTGTAATGTCACAATATCGCTTTCCTCGGTTTTTCCAGTATATACATGTATATGTTTTATCGTCCTGTATAAACTGCCTGTTGTATTATTTATCTTTCTTTTCTTTCCTAACTACCTTTGGTTCTGTGAGACAGTGAAACATTCTCTTGTCTTTCATGTTAATTTCCAATGGGGAGAATGGTTGTGAGTCCACGAAGATGAACTGGCTCATCTGTACTTGTCTGTCGTTGCTGTGTTAACAGTTCCAGAGATTGTGTCCGAGACGCAGCAGCTGATCGAGCAAGCAGAGCTTCTCCAGGCCCACAGGAAGTTGATGGAGCTGGAGTGTTCCCGCGACGACCTCATGTATGAGCAGTACCGCATGGACAGCAGGAACACAAGCGACATGTACCTCATCTCAATCTACTTTGAAGATGTAAGGAACTGTGACTTTTCGATTGTATTGCGTTCCAGTTGTATAAGATGTCTGAGTTTGTAACTCAAAGAGATTCAGATTGATGATACTCGAACTTCACTTGATTAATTACATTTCAATTTCTGAATGTTGTGTTGATTTAGACCAGTGTTCATGTATTCCGTTGCTGCTGTAAGTAAGTAGTTCTGACATCTGCTCATGAAGGTGAAATCATAAACAAAGACAGGACAAGTTCCTTCAGTCATATGGACGGACGTGTTTTTGGTTCTTTTGTTTCCAGGTTCAGGGGTTGTCAGATGAGCTGGCCAAACAGCTGTGGATGGTTCTGCAAAGAGCCATGGTAACTGTTCGCCGTGACCCCACCATGCTGGTGTCAGTGGTTCGGATCATTGAGCGCGAGGAGAAGATCGATCGGCGCATGGTCGACCGTAAGAAACAGACAGGGTTCATCCCACCAGGACGACCTAAAAGATGGAAGGACAAAATGTTTGAGGTGATTTCGTCTAACTGTGTGTCTGCCCAAGTGGCTGGATTATGATTATTAAGAGAAGATGTAAAGATGGAACATGAAATTAATTGCACTGAAAATGTGTGTTGTTTGCGTTAAGGTGGATTTAATACAAATGAAAGTATGGAATTTTTTTAAGAACAGGTTTGTTGATTTTCTGAAGTGATGCACCACCAACATTGTAATCACATGAACCCAGGTGCATTCGTGTGTCTCTGGCAGGTGCTGGAGGGAACAGTCAGCACCCGTATTGAGGGCACACAGGCGGTGACCAGAGAAGCTGATAAAATGTGGCTGGTTCGACTTCTGGAAATAATGAGGAAATATGTTCTGGATGACCTCATCGTCGTCCAGAACCTGATGGTTCAGTGCTTCCCCCCACACTACAACACCTTCACAAGGTAACAGGTTCATCCCAGCAACAACCAAGACACGGGATCAAACTACACCAGGAAACGTGCTGGCATCTAGTCATCAGTACTCTGTAAACCTCTCCTTTAATCAAGGAAATAATGTGGTTATTTCATTGGCTGCAGCCTGAGTCCATCGTGGGTCTGTAGTTCCCAAAGGAACAAACAGGTCAAAGGTCACCCACTTTACAACCTCTGGTACTGGAGGACTGTCGCTGCCAGCAATGACCATAAACAAACTAACTGAATGAGGCCGGGAAGTCATTTGTTGAGAAATGAATGGAGAGGGATGGAGGACAGAGGCAGAGACATTTGCATCTTCTGGTATTTATTTATGTTATGTTATTTATTTATGTCCACTAATTCATGTGTTTGTATGTGTCCTTCAGGTTTTTTCGCCTCTATCACAATGCTGTCTCTGCTCGTGTGAAAGAGTTGGCCTCAGAGGACCTGGAAGCAAACGAGATCGTGTCCCTGCTCACCTGGGTCCTCAACACATATAAAAGGTACCGACTTTTCCTGAGCTGTGTCCTACACAGACGCTGTGCTGTGGTGTCAGTGACCCTGGTGGTGACCTTGTGGGATTCTCATCCATTCAAACCATTTCAGACATGGACAGGTTGGACTTTGAATGGAATTATATACAGAGTAGCACCTACCTGATGGTACTGACAACGTTCTGCGCCAATCCAGCAGATTGTTTGCTCTGTTTAGTTATTTCAGCTGGAGTGTGATGACATCTATGATGTGCTAAAGGTTGGATCCACTGTTCTTCACTTATGCTATTCATTTTCAGCAGGAAGTATTGAACTCCTTGAAGGACCAGATACTTTCGTCTCAGCTCACAGTGATCTTGAGCTTTGTTCATTTACTAATTTTTTTTACTGACGATGAGACTGAAGTTAATGCGGCTGATTTGTAATTCCTCACTTTCTCCATCAGTCATGAATCTGATGACTTAGTTTGAAGAAATAACGTGTTTGAAGTAGAAATGTAAAAGGTCTGCAACTGATCGTAGGAACGTTTTGTTGCAGCGTGGAGATGATGGGTTATCCTGAGCTTCAGTCTGAGTGTGACATCAACCAGCTGGAGCCGCTGCTGTCTCAGGACGTGGTTGATGACCTCCTCAGCAAATATGTCCAGACGTTCACTGTGAGCAGTAAATACACGCAGGAAGCGTTCACCCATCCCGCGACAGTTATATGAGCTCAGAATCATTAGCTGCTTTGAACACTGGAATCCTGGCACCTTATCACAGACTTTAGCATCTCCAACACAGGAAGCAGGAAGAGAATCGTCTTCACGTACACATGTGCGTGCACACATACACACAGACACGTGCGTGCACACACAGGTAGGTTGTACAACGAATCATATTCACTATTAGAAAGCTGAATGTGGATGTGAGGGACACACATCCTGTCTACCGTCACTAATGTCAGTTTATATCTGACTCCAGTTTACACACACACACACACACACACACACTCCCATTCCTCTGTCACACCCGCACTGTAGAAATAGATGAAAATTAATAGAAAGATATAAGGTTGTTATTAAATTCATAATCTGTAAAAGACTATTTATTATTATCTAGAGAAGGAGCATCAGGAGAAGAGTTGTTGAAATGAAATGACTTCTTCATAATGAGCATTAATGTAGACTTTAGTCCTCATGTGACTTTGTGTGCAGTCTAACATCACAGGTTGGCTGAGAAAAGCTCTAGAGACAGATAAGAAGGACTGGCAGAAAGACACGGAGCCTGAAGCCGACCAGGACGGATACTACCAGACCACGCTTCCAGCCATTGTGTTTCAGGTGAGACACAGACACACCCTCCTCCTACTTTGTCTAAATCACCCCAAATCAACTCTGTAACTGATCATAATAAGATTGATAGGTAGTTTAAAGGATTGAAGTACGTGTTAGTAAGTCCGAATATTCATATGCATGTCTAATTAAATCGACACAAACACAGTCAGTCAGTCTTGGTATCGGTCTATACCAAAGTTTCTAATCTAATCTAAACAAATCTTATGTTTGTACAGAACCTTGATCAGTGAAACCTTTGTCAGTGGTTTGTTCCAACCTCCATCTGACATAGATTTAAAACGAGTATAACTAATAGTGATAAGTAAATACAGCTGGAATAGATATGAGGTGATAACATTTGTTTCTTTGCTCTTTCTTCTGGACAGATCTTCTTAGTTCTGGACATTCTAGTCCAGTGGAAGTAATAATACTGTTGTGTTGGTGTTTAACATTCAGGAACTTTCAGGTCTTTCTTCTTCTTCACTTGTTAGATGTTTGAGCAGAACCTGCAGGTCGCGGCCCAGATTGATGGGGAGTTCAAAGAGCAGGTCCTGAAACTGTGTCTGAAACAGATGAACACGTTCCTCATCAGGTAGTGGAATTCTTCCTCTGTGACAATACAAGTGTATTTCATAATTAACATGAGCTCCGGCTTCTCTGGCGTCCAACTCATTGAACGCAGCAGCTCGCCTTCTCACTGGTGGTTTGGTGTCTGTCCACTAGAGGAAGTAGAATAGATTTAAGATCTTACTGATGAGCTGGCTTCATTTATCACTGAAATCATATTCATTTATTGGCTCTTTTTAATTCATATATTTTGTTTGAATTCTGTGTATTTCAGTCCTCCATCCTGTGAATAAACATTTTTTTTCTGTATGTTCAGGTACCGAGAGGAAGCTGTGGTCTACAAAGAAGAACACCTGAGAGACCGACAGCTGCCTCAGTGTTACGTTCAATACATGATCGCAATCATCAACAACTGCCAAACATTCAAGTAACACGATATTTTACTGCATTTTACTACATTTTACTGCATTTTACGGTGGAATGGATTTTGGGAAGTGTTGTTTATAGGCATGAATGCAGGTTTGGATGAAGTTTTTTTGTGTTGAGTCTGTCCAACTCTGTCCAACGCTCAGAGAGTCCATCAACAGTCTGAGGAGGAAGTACTCTCAGTCCTCCGAGCCCTGTGACAGCGATGCTGCCATCGAGAGAACTTTGAACGAGGTGGCCAAGGATGGATGTCAGTTCCTCCTCGATGAAGTTTTCCTGGACCTGGAAGTAAGAAAACCATAAACAAAAGTCAAACATTCTTCTGACAGCTCTTCCACACTTGACAAATAGAGTCAAACTAGGAAATGACTACTTGTTGTATCCTAAAGGTCAAATGGCATCTTCACACCACGTAACTGGACATTTCTGTCTGTGTGTGTAAGTCTAGTTGAGTTCATTTGCTATTTTTCCAGCATCATCTGAACGAGCTGCTGACCAGGAAGTGGCTGAGCGGTTCTCATGCTGTGGACACCATCTGTGTGACTGTCGAGGACTATTTCAACGATTTCAACAAAATCAAGAAACCTTTTAACCAGGTAAGACACAAACATCACAGCAGCTTCTTTTCAGTTCATTCAGACATCTGGCAGAGCAGTGGTCCTCAGGGACCCCCTGCCCTGCATGTGTTACATCTCACCCTGCTTCTTGCACACCTGACTTTTAGACCATGTCTGCAGGGAGATGCGACCGTTTTAAAAACAAATCCAGTGAAGACGCTGTAGAAATCCAACGTCACAGAGAAGAAGACATGGGGCATGTGCACAGAACTCATGATGTAAACAAACACACCAAGAATATGATCAGGGAGAAGATGAACGGAACGAACAGACACAAACGCACACACATCACATTAGGCTGCTTGTTAGCAGAGTTAGCGCATGCTGGTGTCATCGGCTCAGGAAAGATGCACGAAGGAGACGAGGTGTAACATGCAGGACCGGGGGCTGGGACCACTGTGTTAGAGAGTGAAGAGCTAAGTTTTGAATGTTCCTGTGAAATCCTGCAGCAAATGACCAGCGAGGCTCTGCGCCGGGTGGTGGTGGAATATATCAAAGCCGTGATGCAGAAGAGAATCTTCTTCAGGAACGCAGATGAGAGGAGGGAGGGAGCTGACAGGATGATCAAAGAGGCTGATCAGTTCAAATTCCTCTTCAAAAAACTGGCTGCGGTGAGTTGACGGGGAGATGAGTCATAAAGTCATCTCCCATATTGTTTGTCACATGGACTCTGGTCAGTATTTTAGATTTGATTCAACTGGGCAAGTCCAGCTTCTGTGAACAGGAGAAATGAAGAATACCATGAGTGGAATAGAATCGGTAGAATTATGAATATGAGCTATTGGTACATAGAAATGGTCCACATTTTATTTGACATCAAACTAACATCACTCACCTTGTTCACACGCCACCATCTTGGTCTAAATACGAGGCATGTGACATTCTGAACTATCCAGGCTAAAGTGTGTAACTCCTCTAGGTTGGTCTACTTTAGGATAAACACCTGTACCGTGGATTGTGAAGGGACCCTGTACAAATGCACTTTTCAAAGAAAAGAAAAGTGTGGAGACAAAACTCTGAAGCATTTTCAACTGTCGGAACTATGGAACTACGGAACGCACGGAACTATGTTCAAAAGTCAGATTCATCATCATCATCCATCATCTTTGCACGTGTTTGTACCGTAGATCATGGTTACATGTGCGCCACGCCCCCTGTCCTCCATATAGGTGCATGTGTTCGTTCAGGAACAGTTGATGATTTTAAGTGAGAAAAGGAACATCTCACAGATAAACTGGAGCCTTTGCTGAGATGTGTTGTGGTGCGTCCCGTTAAAACCAAACCAGCTTTTGTCTGATTTAAATGGAAATGCATCGATGAAATCAAACCACAGGATGTCGATTGTCCAGTGAACACCAGCTGTTGACCTGGAAACAGTGAAATGTGCAGAGATGACGGACTAATGACATCTGGTGAGTTTCAGGGGGCAGCTCTAGACTTGTGTAGTCATATCGTATCGATACAGACAATTGTCTTATTATTTCTATTCTTATTATATTCTTATATTCATATTATTTCTACTCATCTATTTTGAAGCAGTAATCCTTCCTTTCCAACCCTTGACTTTAATCTGCATTAATCCAGTTTACTGATCCACAGCTGAGATGTTTGTTTTCAGGTAGTTGGACGATTAAGA
Organism: Aeoliscus strigatus; assembly: GCA_901007665.1. Classification (NCBI taxonomy): domain Eukaryota; kingdom Metazoa; phylum Chordata; class Actinopteri; order Syngnathiformes; family Centriscidae; genus Aeoliscus; species Aeoliscus strigatus. The sequence continues at coordinate 102,552 of CAAKHB010001227.1, forward strand.
TAAAAAAAATAGGGACTAAGATAGGGCATACGTTTTTAAGGCTTAGAACACTTTTTATTCAACCAAACTGATGTTTTACTTTGGGGGAAAAAACCACAATATTTAAAACGTCAGGTGAAGAATGTTTTGGAGTGTGACTCACTGATTGTGCAGGGTGAAGACACCGAATGCCTTTGTGGGGCCATCTCTGCCATCGCTGAGGTGTTCAAGCTGACGGATCCAACGCTGCTGTTCCTGGAAGTCACCACTTTGGTGTCAAAGTACCCCGACATCAGGTACGTTAGTCTCACACTCATTCACACACACACACACACACGTTTCAAGGTGAGGTAGTTCCACTGGTGAACACGTCTCTCTGCAGGGAGGATCACATCCAGGCGCTGCTGGCTGTACGTGGTGACGCCAGCAGGGAAATGAGGCAGATGATCATCGGCACGCTCAGTGAGAACAGAGTGTCGTACGCTGGCGTCACACAGCCGATCTTCACAGACATCACCGTTCCCACGATCTCCATGACGACAGTGACAACCATGACGTCCATGGCAACATCAAAGCTGCTCAAATAAAGCCAGTCCACCAGCCTTCCACCAGGACTTCTGATTCTTTGTTTTTGATCCTCAGCTCTTTAATCCTGTATGTCATCTCGCTGTTTGCTCCTGCACTCAGGCAGCTGTTTCATTATCACACTAACTGCAATTGTGCTTCAAAGAAAGAATAAAACTTAAGTTGTAAAAATAGGTTGTTCATTACAGAATGTGAATTCCAGCTCATCTCGTTTGCCTCTTTCTTCCTCGTCTGGTGAGATTTTAAAATCATTTTCCAATTAGTTTCTCAGACTGTGCAGATGACTGCTGACATGACACGTTTAAGTACAATTCCAACGTGTTTCTGTTGTTTGACATTGGCTCATCAGTTTCAGGGCAGCGTTCGTGTTTGGGAGGCCGATACTGTCACACTAATGACCTTAATGAAAACTACGAAATGAGCACAGGTCAGATTGATTTTCAAGAGTTGATGCAGATGAGTAAACATGTTCAACTCTCCTTTGTTTTCAGAGTAAGTCGATTTACTGTGAATGTGTCAAATTAAATTCACTGGACAAATACAAACAATACAAACCCTGGGATATGAGAAGAATATGAGAAATTCACTGCATCATTGCAATATCGATATTTGAGACTGACACTTGAACATAACATCACTAATTGTAGTTCACACTCTTGGAATAGAGGGTGGGTGCGGTTGTCAAGGTATTTAGGGCCATGGGAGCGGGCCTTGAACCCCTGGAAATTTAAGAGACTCTTTTTAACATTATTTGTGTGGAGTGTCATCTGTTTATTACCCTTGTGTGAGTAGTTTTAGAAACAGACGTTACTGACGTTACTGGCAGGGAGGAGTCGTGGGAGCAGGTTGTGTCCCTTTGTACACAAGCTATGAGCATTCCCTGCTAACCCCGAGCCCTAAGCATGCCTCCATCAAGTCCTGTCACAACCCTCTGTTGACAACCCCCTCAAAACACACCAGGTCTCGCTGTTGCCCCGCTGACTGGATGATCCCGAAGCTACCCTAGTGATGGAGCACTGTGACGTGATTTAGCCTTGGAAGAGGATGAGGACAACCCAACAGGGTTATCACCTCGCTATCAGCTGAAAAGCCTGCGTCAGGGAGTGATTTGGGCAGTGTTTTCACACCCGCCCACCTTCAGTGACCTGCAGACATCAAGAGCATCAGAAGCCCCTGCTCAGGGTGGATGAGTGCTGGGGGTCAAATCCTCCACTAAGCAGCTCATGCCGGTCTGTCCAGAGTACCTGGAAGAAGCGACCTGGTTGTGGAAGAAACGACTTGTGGCTCAGCACGTGGCCGACATGGAAGACATTATGGCACTGGGCCCTGCCCTGCCATCGAGGGCTGAATGTTTCCAGTCATCACAAAGCGGTATCCATGTCCATGAGGGCCCTGAATGCCTCATCTGTGCTGCTGGCCTACCAGGTGGAGCTGCACAATGACATGATGGCCTGTCCCAACTTAACCCTGTGGGACTAGGTGTGTGTGGTGACTGACCTCTGCCCTTGATGGCCACCCAGGAAACGGCTAGATCTGTCGAGTCTCTCCCAGAAGGAGAAGACTCAAGTCATCAACGTCCCCATGGACCCCAAAGGTGGCCACAATGGAGATGTGCTGTGAGGAGAGAGTAGGAGGGAGAAGCACTCCAGCTCCCAACACACTCCAGTGATCGTTGCCCTCAAACGATTGTTTTTTCATCCAGGCTCATTAGTAAGAGAAACAGAAAACTGTAGCAAATTATGCCACTAGGGGGAGCTATAACCCCAGTTGTGCAGTGGGGCCTGTTTACGTCTGGGGAGCCACGTTCAAGGGCAGGAGAGTAAATGGCACATTTTTTCCCATTTTTTCACATCAACTGGTGCTGTGTGTTTCTGGCGCTAAAACATTTTCTGCTTTTTCTGAGGACAGCCTGTTCTCGACAGGACAGACAACACCAGGCAGGGAGGACTGTGGAGGACTGTGCTGGCATTGTCTGTCTGTGCATGCTGGCATGCAGACTGATTTTGTGGAGCAGTTCTTATCGGCAGTTGCTGAGAGCCACTCACATACTGGGGCTGCTGAACCTGGGGGCAGCTTTACTGTCCAGGGGTAGCCCTTCCTACTAGGACTGGGAAATACACAGCTTGCTTCAACATGCTTCAGAGGAAACACCCAATGTCCTTTGTTTTACTCCTTGACTGGTCAGTGTGCTCCTAGGTGGCAGGATACGCTGGCACACGAGTGCCCGTGTGTGCTCCTATACACCTGTCTCTGATCCTGATGGCTTCTCTCTGGCTGGGGTACTGGGTTGTGGAGATATTTCAGCTACTATGCAGCCAGGTGTTACCACTGCCTCTCTGCAGAGATGTCCTGATGCAAGCGTGCGGGGAGATTTTCCATCCCCACCTCTGGCTCTGTGGGCCTGGCTCATTCTGTCGGCCTCTGGCCTTCCATAGAATGGCATCACCACCATTCATGGCACCAGAGCCATGAACGGGCTGGTTGATAAAGGCAGGAGAGCTATCTTATCAGAGCTCTGTCTATCTGAGGTTCCTGGATAGTGAGCTGGCACCAGTGTCAAGGGGCTTAACGGCCCTGTGGGACCTGCTGACGGTTCTTGATGCCCTGTCGTGCCCATTGTTTGAGCCGTTACATAAAAGTGCAGTCCTTCAAAATGTCTTTTTTGCTTGTACTGCCGTCGGCCAAGCATGTGAGCGATAGTCATGCATCATCACTGAAAGTCGTGTATACAGTTTTCCTGGGCAACTTAAAGGGTTTTCTGACCCCGAACTCATGTCGGTTCCCAAGATTTTAAACTTTCGTGCTTGTGTTATTTGTTCTTTTGTGTATGTAAATGCATAGTGAAAATGACAATAAAACCCTTGAACCTTGAACCTTGATTTGTCATGTTACTGACCGGTCCTCGTGGATGCGCTGGTCTTGCAATAGAGGAGCAGTGATGCTGTGATGCAGTGAATATTGAATGAATATTTCTAGTTTTAGAAATGTATTTTATTTTTGCTTTTACTTTTACACATTAAGGATCCCTGGTGTATGGTACCTACACAACTTCAAATTAGAACCTGACCCCATAGTGAATATTTAGTCACAGCTTTACCATCTCCTCGACTCATATCCTGTTGTTTTCCCAAGACAGTGTTAAAGAAGCGGTCCCACGCCCTCCTCTCCTCCCCTCCGTCAAGGAGGAAGAGAACGTCCCGGTTGGCCTTATATCTGTCTGCCAGTCAGGGCTGGTGTAATTTATTACTGCCTCAGGGAACAAGCGCAGAGCACGTGACCCATAGTGACATCACGAGACCTGAGAATTGGTACTGAAGATGCATCTGTAGAAATCAGAGCAGATTTGAATTCAATTTCAAACCTCCTCCATGTGTGTTTTGGTCCGATTTGCGGTTATTGGCTGTACAGACTCGTAAAAATATCTGTATACAATCGGGATATGACAAATATATATTTGGGGCTGCCAGTGTGAACAAGGCCTAAGGGATCTATTCCGAAACAGATGTCATGAGTTTCTGGGTGTCAATTATACTAGAGGCAGCAAACGTATTTTGGAATGCAACACGTTTGGTTTGGATTCATGTCAATTCACAGGAATATTCAAATAGTGTTAGCAGCTAATTTGGGAGAAGCCTGTCTATGTCACATATAGAGTTACATGTATGACAAGCATTCTCATCGACGAGGAAAACAAGAGAGCAGGCCACCCGAGAGAGTTGAACCCAGAAGAATGCAGCTCTGGTAGTCATTAATGACGAGCGCTCTTCTCTGTGGCCACTGGCCAAACAAGAGGACAAGGCTGACAATACAGAGCGAGGCATCATTCACAACAGATGAATTACATTAGTACACAAGCGTTATCAGCAAATGCATTCCCATTTAAATAACAGCCAGAAAAGCAGCTCATGTAAATTAGAATATTTTATTGCTTTATGAAATGAATTCAACTATAAAAACCTTCATACTTTGCAGAAATGTCCGTTTGGGGTCAACACTCATTGGTCTGGCTGTGCACAGCTCACATGACCGTGATTGTCAGCAGATAACTTAACAACAAACATACATAAATTCTTTGGCATCCTGCACTATATTATAAAATACACATCTGTATAAAATATATATAATATTATTAATAATAGTAATAATAATTAACCAGTTTATTAGTTCAAAGCTCACAGTCAACAAATAAACAAAACATGGTGTCATTTACAACTTTTATCCGTGATGGTGACCAAACCAGCAGAATCACCATGTCAGGAGAACATTCACACACACACACACACACACCACATTCACATAGCAAACATACTCTGACAGAAAAGAAAAGGAAAAAAGGAAATCTGAAATAAAATAACAGATGACGAAATCAAAACTCCTCACAAAATAACAAATATTAGATTTGTGTCAGTTTGGCAAAAAGAAAAAACAAATTGTTGTCAACAAACAAAGTGTGTCACTACTCTCACAACTCCTGACCATTGTAGAACCAGCTACCAGGGCTTGAAGAACATTGGTAGGAAGACCGTTTCAACAGTGTCTTATGTGCTATCGGCTTAAATTATTGAGTTGTTATTGTGTGTAGGTTAAGTCACCGCTTTTCTTTTGGAGGGGAGTGGAATACAGGCCACATACAACCTTGTAGTGAACATTTCTCTCAATGAGCATGAGGCTTAAAATGAATCAGGGTACAGGATAACCAGATAAATGATAAATATGTAGCTTCTTAATTCACTGGAAGGAAAAGAACTTACAGGGGACAATTAAGGGGGGTAAAGCAGCAATTATATATATTTACACATAAATATGTCAGCATACACTCTGAGAACATGTTGTCTTATCACAATCCTCAATACTTTCCAAGTACCTCGGAATACTAATCTCTTTTCTCATGGCTGGTCATGCTGCCAGCAGCTGTCCAGTGTAGCAAGAGCAATGAGTCGGAGCACAGCTCTGTCCCAATAATGCAAAAGTCCTTTTTTGTGAGTGTTTTCAGCCTGTCTCTACAACATTTTTTCCCGTCAATAGTCACCTCTGTTCTGATTTTGCAGACTTGCACTCTTCACAGATTTTCTTTGTCATTCAACAGTCAGTTCTTTAAATGAAGATTTCCACTGCCTCTGACTCCAGCTCGTCCAGCCCTCTGAAGGGGTTTAGTAACTTCTTAGGCGCTGCCTTGACTGAAAAAAAAAAAAAAACATAGAAAGAGAGTAGGGATGATGAATAATTACATGACTGTTGTAAGGCTAAAACAGTGGAAAATGTCTGCTCAGTTACAGCTCAGCTATCGAGACTAAAGGTTAACCGAGATTTTCCAAAGACAAACAGACCTCTCTGGTAAATGTGCTCTGTCAACAGATCCACATAATTTCCAAACCATGCACATTCCACATGGCTGACATTATGAACCATGACCTGAAGCGATAGCATCTGATAGGCTACTTAAACCGCCGCATGGTTAATCAATGTGAACATCAATGAAGTCAAGGTCCAAAACCACCTATGTAGACAACATAAACATGTGTCACGTGTGTACCAAGTCTGTACCAAGTGTGCAATGTCTTATTTAGTTTTATATTATACTATACTATGCTTTATAGGTTTATGGGCCCTTGTAAACCAAGACAAATATTTATGTTTGATTTATATTTGATAGCATACACACCATTAGTAACACTGGAAGCCTCTTTGCCTTGGGTTCCCTCAGTCTGCCGTTCAAGTGTTCCCGGTTGGGACTGGGCAGAATACTGGTGGTTTGACGTCTGATCATCTGAAAGACTCTTGCCTAGAAGACAACAGTATACATACGGTATAAATGATGATGTTTCTGGTCTCTGCGTCTCTCTCAGCATTTCATCACAATGATGGTATCTAAAGTGGGGGGGGGGGGCAGCAGTGCACGCCTCACCTCTACTTTTGGCGGAGCTTTTGGCGGTGCTGATGGAGGGAGTGGAAGAGGCCAGTCGCAGAGTCGAACGGGGACTTTGCTCATCCTTTCGTCCTTGGTCTTGGTGCAGCCGCTGGTTGAGGATCTTGATCACAGCATCCTTTTCCAAGATCTGAGCATAAAGGGTGCGGATCCTGAAAGAGAAACATTGGCAAAAGACGTCACACAACAGTCGCACAAACACTCCGTTTGTCAAGGTATTTCTTTTTAGCGATCAACTAAATGTATGCACCTGTTCTCCATCTCTTGATTCCTGTGGTCTGCAGCGGGCAGGTCCTCGTTGAAGCTGTTGTTAGAGGAGTGGCAGGGCGAGTGGTTAATGATGGTGGTGTCTCTGTAAATGTTACAGAAAACACTGAAGTTTAGCTCGATTCCCAACAAACGGAATGAACACACGTGTCTTAGCAAAGGTCAAGCCAGTGAATGTTACCTCTGGGCAGCGGCGGTGGCAGCCACCTCCATGGCGAACTGCCTCATGGTGCTCTCCTCCAGGTACTTCTGCTCCCAGCGCACCATGTCAGCTTCCAGGGCCAGGATACGTTCCTCACGTTCGTGAAGACGCTCTTGGAGGGAGCTCATGGTGACTCCTGGTGGCTGGGATTGCCTCTGTGGTGGGGGAATGGCGCATGAAACAGTTAGGTAATGCTACAGTTGAAGTCTCCTGTCGTCTGCTGTCCTGTGCTAACTCACCTGTTGTGCCCTCAGACTCCGAAGCTCCTGCTCTAGCCGTGTCCGTAGCTTCATCTCCAGGCTCTCCCTCTTCTCACAAGTGGACTGCAGTTGAGCCAGGGCGCTCTGAAGGCGTTCCACCTTCTCTACATAGGCTCTCTTCCTCCTCAACTCCTCCTCGAGCTGGCGCCCGCGTCCATGAGCAGCCTCCAGAGCCTCCTCCAGCTTCTTTGCTCTGAGGCTCTGCTCCTCCACTGTGGCCCTCAGTCGCTCCATTTCCCGTTCGACACGCTCCCGCTCAAAGTTCTGTTCCTCATCTGTAACAAAGGAAAAACAATATGGACCAAGGTAAGAACACGTGTTAAGATTACAGCAACTTTAACAGATGCACCTGAGGGCTTGAAAATATAATGAGAACGTGACCAGCTCCTACATAGTGACCATTGTTCAGTTAGCTGGAATGCTCAGGGAAGAAAGAGGAAGGGAGAGAAAGTCGCCCTACCCCTTTGACCCACATAGCAAAAAGCATTCCTCATCAAGGCCACACAAACACCACCACTCCACTGGAGCCCAGTGCCTCGGACATAAATCACACCAACAGGTGGGGGAAGTTAATTTCTTCCACTGCTGCACTATGATTTACAGCCAGTTCACTTCCTTTCAGAGAATGGTATTCAGCTGTCCTTCCCAATACGCTGAGCGTACACAAGGGGAGTTCCTACATCCAGGATACCATTCCTCACAAAAGGACCCCATGGAATCTAATAATCCAAGCACATGTGCAGATGACAAAGGAGGATGGAGCACAGAGCTGTGGACTGGAGTCGTACTTACTTTGTTCAAGGAGTTTGGCCATGATATGCTGGTTATGATCAGCAGCCTTCACTTCTTTCGCAACATGTGTCCTGGCATTTTCCAAGTTTTCTGCAAAGAAACAGTTCAGTTTGAATGATACTCTATATTTTCACACCACGTGACCCACTGTTAGTCCTCTCTACCTTTAAGGTCTTGGTTGAAATCCTGCAGCCTCCTGATCTCAGCAACCAGCCTCCTCCTCAGTGTCTGCTCCAGATTCTCTCTCTTATTGCTGCCCTGCATAAGTTTCTCATAGGCCTCTGAAATACGCTGGATCTCCTGCTCCAGCTGAAAGTAGAGGATGAAGGAAAGAGGCAAGGAGCAGAGAAAAAAGGGAGGCAGAAGGGAGGATTTTTTTGGTTAACCTACTTTGTGTGCCAGAGAGGAACTGGAATGTTGATTTATGTTTTTACAGTACATACATACACACTGTGACTCTGTGTACACGGTATACTTAGTCGGTGTTTGTGTGTTACACCTCTGAGAAAAAAATGTAAGCCTGCGCCGCTCCCTCTGAGACTGATTTATATCTACATTCCTGAGCGCTGATAGCACCACTTCCAGGTGTGAGCGTACAAGTGCTGGAAGTGTGCACATGTGTGCTCAGGCTAACACTGAGGTCTGGTGAGGCTGCCAGGAGGAGTGAAGGTGTGCATGCCTGAGCCTGGGCTGTGGAAACTGTAAAGAGACACCCACCATTACAGCAGTCACATAGGCATGTTTACTCAGGGCTGCGGCCTGACGGAGAAAACTTTCCAACCCCAGCAATTATCATTCTTTTAGGCTGAGGCAAGGCAAAAAACCATGTGACATAACTCCAACAGTGGAGCAGAGTGAATTTCGCAGATTGGTTGAGCTGCCAAATGACTCTGGGGTTGTTTCCACCATGTTGGACTTGATAATATCAACTGCTAACTGTGTAAGAGTCGATCATGTGACAAAAGCAGGTGCAATGGCGAAAAGGGGACAACTGGCTGGAAGTTTACATACAGCAACTGGACACTTGCTGTGGTTCCTCACCCCCATCACTTGTGTGCGTGTCACAAACTGGCTGACAAACTCTGCTAAAAAATATATGGATTTACGTACACACACGTTCTCTGGCCTTTGCTAGGTCACACAGACAATAAGGGGAGTGTGTGACACAGTGGCCGGCTGTGACCTCTGGTATGGAAGGTACCAGCTGTCTGCCTCATCGGCCCCGTCCACATGAGAGAGCGCGCCTGCATTGGATACCAGGGCCTGTGCTTCATACACAAGTGTTCTTGGAAAGCACCTTATTCAGGCTTGTTTGCACTACAATTCTACCTTGTGCCTTGGTTGACTGTTGTCTGCTTTTTTTTATGTCTCTCTTGTTCTTTCCCACGTAATGGTACGGTTAAATTTAGTTAATTTATACAGTTACTTCTTTAATTTATTGCATTTATATTACAGTTAGTACTAGTTTAATTTATGCACTATTTGTACTTTTTTTGTACTGTTTGCCGTTTGTGTTGAGATGTCTGTAACTTCATCGATGCTGTATATCACGCATGTAGAGTATATTTGACAAGAAAGTTGACTCTGACTTTGACATGGAGCGTTTTCCTCCGGTTGACAACACACCACTTAAACACAAGACAAAGACATCCCCTTACCTTCTCAATGCGTCCAGTCTTCTCCCTGTGCACGTCTAGTTCTTGCCTCAGCCTCTCATTCTCCATCAGCAGCAGCTCCACTTGATTTGGCTCATCCAAGCCAGCAGGGGGCAGGCTGGTAAAGTTGTAGCAAGAGACTTCAGCTGGCTGACCAGACTGAACATACCTACGAGAGAAATACAGATTAGTGCCTCAGTGCAAATGCTTTGGTCACTCATGTTGGAGATAGGGTTATAAGAAAAAGCTTCATCTGTTTAGCGTGCAGTTTAAAGGTCTATTCCTGTCAGATCAGTGAGCAGACAAGCTGTCTCCAGTGCCTGTAAAGAATGTTTGGCCTGTAGATGGCTTGAAAGGCAAGGCAAGCATGTCAAGGTATCCTGTTGCAGTATGCCAAGTATTACAAATACTGACAGGGTTGGACTTGTTCTTTGAGTATTTCAAGAAGGAAATTTGAGTAAATATTCCACAGCGTGACTCACGTTTACGCATGTGAAGCACAGTGACGAGCCCTGAGCTGATCTCAAGAGCGCCTCTCATACAAAAACTAAACCACACCTTTATGACGTTAAAAAAAATACAAATGTTGTTGGTTATCCTACCTGTGTTGCTGCTCAGGAGCGTGGTGGGGGATAAATCCTTGAGCCTGGATGGGGGCTGGGTACTCAGGTGGCGGGCTGCGCTTCTCTTGGCTCTGCCCTGTGCTCTGGAGCCCTGGCTGGCTGTAGTAGGGTAGTTCAGGGTAGCTGTGTGTGGTCTTGATAGCCCCAGCCTTAGCATCCGCATCACGCCTCTCCTGAGATATCTGCATGTGGCGCTCACTGAGAGACCGCACATGGCTGCACTTCAGCTCCGTCAGATCTGCCTCCTCGTGGAAGGCCCCTTCGTGTAGGAGCTTCCCCTCATGAAGCTGCACGAGAGGGCCTGAAGGTACCCAGTGAGAGGCCAGATACTGAGACTGAGCCTTGGCCTCCTCGTACGTGGGCAGCTCCTCTCCGTGCAGCTGGTAGAGCTGGTAGCCACTTTCTGAGTGGTGGTAGTCACCCTGGTGCTCTTGGCCCTGGGGCTCCTGTCTGGCAGAAAGCTGGGGGAATGGAGGGTCTTCCTGGGTGAGACTCTCCAAAGAGGATCGTGGGCTCCTGCCCATGTCTCCACCACTGCTGGGTCCACTGTTGTTTCCACTACCTCCACGCAGGGCCTGCTGCTGGATGGCTAATAAGGTGCGGGTGTCTGTGGGATTTCCATATCGAAGCTGCTCCTGGATGAGCCTGTGCAAAACCGTGCCAGACGGCTCCTCGGTGGACGACATACTGCTTTGTTTGTTTGGGTTTTTTTTCACTTTTCAAACACCACTTGAGCTGTTGTGTCAAAATGAATCAGTCGTATCTGAAGGACAGAAGAAGCAGAAGCATTATTCATGTTGGACTGGCTTCTTTGTGTAGTTAATACTATGCAATTTAAATGCTGTAACATGAACTTTAGTATGAGCCCAGAAAATGTCTATCAGCATGTCACATTGTTGTCTGAAGAAAACTCGACCAAACAGCGACACCACAGAGATGTGGAGACTTTCCTCCACAGCACGCAAAAATACATGCGGCAAAAATTCCGATCTCATGGGGGAGACATGGCGCACAAAACAGCATTGTGAAATAACTCTTTTATTTCCTTCATTGAAACCGATGCGGGAAACGTTTGAAATCCGCCACAACACGGTATATTACGGTAAACCGTAACAGAAGTTCGACTTCAACCACTTTTATGTTTTGTTTAGTTTAGTTTTTTTCTGTTGCGGAAAAGAAGAGAAAGCAGTCGCTCGTCTTACCAGCTCACACTCTCATCATCACCAACTCCTCTGCTGGACCTCGTCAAAAGTTGTACCTCCGTCGGTCCTGTATGTCCACATACGGTGGAGTCAAACGTGGCTCATCTTCGGACGGTCCTCTCGTTGTGAGCGCTGGTCGCCGAGCGGCGGTAATAAGTAACCGAGGAGGGACCGAGGTCGGAATGCCAGGAATGCGAAACGCGAGGTCCCTCCGGGATCAGGAGTGTGAAAGCACGTCGGGAGGGGAGGAGGGGGGAGGAGAGGGGGAGGGAGGGGGGCGCTGCTTTATCAGTAGCGGCGAACAGCAGCACATTTGGTTCACAAAGCTTGGCGCAAATGTCTTTTCAGAACCAGCGCATTCATATTCATAGATGCAGCGAGTCCTCCCACCTTATTTATCTTTGCTCTTTTGACATAAAACTCGTCGGTGAAAGGAGATTCTGCATGTAAAAGAACAGAAATACAATTTAACTGGCGTTAACTAATGTTAAAGGAATGGAAATACTAAAATGTATATATACTCTATGGAATATATTACTATATATTGATATTACACATGGCAGATGAATATCAACAAATATAATCATTGTTGAACGGAACCAATCCAAATCTATCTATTACCCATCTATATGTGTCTATTAAAACAAACCATATAAAAATAAAGACAACTAAACTCTGTGAGTGTGTATCTGTGTCTTCTTTACATAAAACAATGACGAAATGTACAGTGTGTACTGACCACTTCAGAATCAATGTTAATGAACCTTTTTTTTTTCCATGTCAAGGTTACAAGCAGAATTACGAGATTGTTACTACCTTTACTTACTAATTGGGCTGTTTTTAATAATTGGGCAGTTCACACGTCCCAATTACAGGAGTTGAACATCCACTATTGTTTCCTTGAAGAATTAATCTCCATGGAGACAGTAGATCTTCATTGCTGTGTAAAGATGTGAGTGAGCTGGCAGTTTATTTTTTACACCTTACTCCAAAACTCACATCTTCATACAGTGGAGGGGGGACATGGACAAAGGAATTGTTGCACATGGTTTCCTGCTTCTGCATAATCCACTGTTTTCTGAGCCTGTGAGAAAATTTGGTGCAATAAAAGGACACAGTGCTCCACGACAATATGAGGTCACTGGCCTCAGGGTGATTAGCTCATTAGAAACAAAAATCTATAACCCAATAAGTTTATATCGAATTGCCCCTGGTATGTGTCTGCACCCCCTCCAGACTTGTACTGACACACAAACACACACAACTGTGTTTCCAGAGGACATTGACCAGACACACACACACACACACACACACACACACACACACACACACACACACACACACACACACACACACACACACACACACACACACACACACACACACACACACACATTCCCCTCATGCTTTCAGATGCTACATATTTTTAAAAACATGCAGACACTGTGTCTGTGTGGGTGGCGCTCA